>JAQQSW010003625.1:0-14648 GCA_028646575.1 Pseudocheirus occidentalis | reverse complement strand
AGAGACAGGGACAGGGTAGAGAACAGAACAAGGGGGGGAGGGATAGGAAAGAGGGACATATGATCACTGTCACAATATGTCCACTATGAAGATGTCCTGTATAATCACACCTACACAGCCTGTATTGAATTGGGTGTCCTTCCAGCAGGGGTGGGTGAAAAGGGAGGAACCGAAAGAAGCTAGAATTTAAAGTTCTGCAATACCTGCAACTAGGAATCAAGATATACAGGGACTGGGATAGGGAGACCCTCCCTGCCCTACCAGAAAGTTAGAGAGCAGACCAGGGGAGGGGCTCTACAGTGGGAGTGCTATTTTGGGGTTGGAGTAGGGGAAAGACAGGGAGAAAATTTGTAATTCAAAAATCTCATGAAAATGAATGATGTAAACAAGAAAACAAATAAAATTTATTACATTAAAAAAATCAACTTCAGGAATTCAGAATAGGAAAGGTGTAGCTAGATAGCAGCTCAGTTAAGAAGAACTCCATGTTATTCAATACGAATCAACAGTGTGCTCTGACAATAAGCTAATGTGATCTCAGCTTGCATCACACCTCATTTGCAATAAGGAATCAATAAACAAGCATCTATTAGATACCTGTTTTGTGCCAAGCAATGTACTAATCTCTAGAGAAAGAGATACCAAAAAATGATGCAGTGCCTTACTCTCAAGAAGCTTACTAGCTATCTGGGAGACAACATATATGTATATAGATGAATATATGCAGAAAATACAAAATAAAAAAGTTAAATATAAGGCAGCTAGAAAGAGAAGGCACTAAGAAGAGGAAGTCATCAGGAAAGGTTTCCTGTAAAAGGTGGCCCTTAAACTGAGTTCTTGAGCTATTCTATGTGGTGGAGTTCTGCAAGGAGCACATTTGCTTAATGGGGGATAGCCAACAGAAAGGCAAAGAGATGGAAAAGTGGATGTCATGCGTATGGAACAGAGAGAAGGCTAGTTTGGCACAACCTGGCTCTCCCCTTCCCCCCTCAAAAAAAAAAGGAGTTTCATAAAGACCAAGAAAAGTTGATGAGATTTGACAATCAAGAGATCATTGGTAACTCGGGGAGAAAGTGATTCATATTGAGTAAAGAGATCAGAAGCTATAGTGTAAGGGTTGATGATTGAAGAGAGAGGAAGCGAAAGTAATGAATGGCATAACATTTTCTAGGTGTATTTCTGAGAAAGAGAGGAGAGATATAGACTGATAGGGTCTAATAAAGTTGTTTTGTTTTGTTTTTTTCAGAGATGGAGGAGATTGGACATATTTGAAGACAGTAGGGAAAGAACCAGTGAAAAAGGAGAAATTGAAGATTAGGGAAGGGGGAATAATTGAGGAGACAATCTGTTGAAGAAGATAGAAGGAGATGCGATTAAGTATATCATAGATAGAGAAGTTGGTCTTCGGAAAGAGGAGGTCACCTTATTATCACTGTCCCAACTAGGGAAGGGATAGTTACTCTACATTCAACCTCATCAAGCAATGTCTGAAGAATTGTATTAGTCCTGGGTACCACAGAAATAATGGATTCTTGAGATTATCCCATATAAGGACTTACTGAAGGAAATGGGATGTTTAGCCTGGAGAAGAGATGACTTAGGAAGGATATACAGTTAAGTGGGTTTGAAATTGGTTGAATGTGTGGACCCCAAAGTAATCATTAATGAATCACGGTCTAACTGGGCAGACAACATAACTATACAAAAAAGATGTATACCAGTTAAATTGGGAGTAGTCTTAGACGGAAGGCATAAAATGAAGGAGTGGGAAAGGCTTCTTACAAAAGATGCAACTTTTCCTGAGACTTGAAGGAAGCTCAGGAACCAGGGAGGAGGAGATGAGAGGGGAAAGAGCACTAGGCATGAGGGACAGTCAGAGAAAATGCTCAGAGCCAAGAGATGGAGTTCAAGGAATGGCAAGGAGGTCGATATAGGAACAATACTGATAATAACTAACATTTATATAGGCTTACTTAGGGCCAGTAAGCACCACATTATTTACTATGCTTACTATGTATACAGTAGATACAGAAATTGCTGTGCTAAGTGCTTTGCAGTTATTATCTGATTTGATTTTGAGTTAGAAATATATCTAACAAGGACCTGAAGACCTTAGTGAGCTGCAAAGTCAGTGTGAGTCAAGAGTACGGTACAGGAACTTTAAAAGAGACTATATTAAAAGAATTTCATCATAGAGCACTGGCCCTGAAGTCAGGAGAACCTGAGTTCAAATCCAGCCTCCGACACCTGACACTTACAAGCTATGTGACCTTGGGCAAGTCACTTAACCCCAATTGCCTTACCTTCCCCCCTCAAAAAAAAGGTTTATTTTCCATGACTAAGCATGTGATAGTCCTATTGTATGTTGATCAGACTCTTTCCTGATTAGAACACATCAAAGGTATTGTTTTCAGTTCTGGATACCAGAAATAGAAAGGACAGTAATAAATAATTAAGCACCCAGAAAATAGTGAAAGGACTCTATCATACTATATGAGAATCAATCAGTTGTAGGAACCAGGGGTCTTTTGGTTAGAAAAGGGAAGACTTTTGGGGGATGTTGGGATGCTGGGACTTGGACATTTGGGAAGCTGTCAAGTAAAAGAAAGATTACAATTGTCTTATTTGGCCCCAGGAAGCAAAAGTAGAAGCAGTGGGTAGGGACAACAGAAGGAAAGCTATCAGCTCTCAATAGCAAAATGGGCTGACTGCCTTTGGAGGTAGTGGAACCCAGAGCAGCAGCTCTCTCCTCCCCTTCTTCCTCCTCCCCCGACCTGGTTCCCAGGCTCTCTCACTAGGAGGAGAGAAACAACTGATTATAAAGGACTCAAGGGGAAAATACTAATTGATATGAAGAAATGGAGCCTCTACAATGCACAGGAGATCCAGACTTAGAGGGAAAACAGTAGAGAAGAATGAGCAAAAACAACCCATTTCTGATCACTTTCTAGGAACTTCCATTGCATGTCTCCAAGAAAAAACTGGATGACCCTTTGATGGGCATATTTCAGAGGGGATGTTTATTCTGTATGGGTTAAATTAGAAGGCCCCTGAAGAGGGTCCTTCCCACTCTGAGGTTCTGTGATTCTCTCCAGGGTCTGTTAGGTTACCCACCCTGGAGGGAAAGCCGCAGAGAGATCGGTTCAACACTTTAATTTTCATTTAACCTGGGTCACTGACCTGATAGTTTAACAATTTTAGACCAAATCAGGTCCTTAGACTAAGAAGCCAAGAGTCTCTTGAAATCAATAAGTAAGATTAAAGAACCCCCTCTGTCGTGTTCATTAACCATGTAACTTAAGTGATCATTAGCCACTGTACCTTAAGTATCTCAACAGTCTTCTTATTCAGAGAATTAACACTCTAGGTCACTGCCTCATTGCACAATTTATACATCATGCATTGGGTTCTGGGTTCCTACCTCTTTGCCTACAAATGGAATTCAGGAGCCTCAGTAATGCAGGGTCTTGCCAAAGCACTTGAAGGTGGACCCAGAAATAAACAATTTATGATGCATTTGGAAAGGTGCTCAACTCGGAGTCAGTAGACCCATTTCAAGTCCTGACTCTACTGTTTGTGACCTATATGATCTTGGCCAAGACACTTAACCTCTCCAGACCTCAGTTTCTTCACCTGTAAAATGAGAAGGTTGGATATGGCCTAAATATCTCTTCTAGATCTAATCCTATGGCCCTATCAGTTCACTGGTGAGAAAGATCTACCTTGTCTTTCATCAGCCATTCACCTCGAAAGAGAAAGGTTCAGTCTTCAACTTCATAACAAAGAGGGCACCTTAATCATAGCAAATCTACAGAATAAATCAATGGCCTCATTTGCAGCAGGTAAAATGTCCTCAATTAGATACATTAAGATGAGATGTTCACTTGGAACCTCCTACCCCTGACAAAAGACTGTCAGAGATGAGCAGCTTTCTGGACTCAAAGGCAGAACACACACACACACACACACACACACACACACACACACACACTCACCCTTCATCGTTTCACATACAGGCATCACAATCCTCCCCATCTCACACTCCTCAAAAGACAAATCTCTTTTGTTATACACAATAATCTTGCGACATAGTTAGGGCAGCTTTTATCAACACTAATTTCTAAGTGAAGAAACTGAGTCACAGAACATCCCTGAAAGGCTACAAGTAGAAGCAGTTCAGAACAGGACAGGCCCAGGATGGAGCATCTGCCAGTGAGGTGTGACCACCAGATGCTTCTTCAGACAAGATGTCTCTACCAAGGAGCTGGCTAATGTGGAAGGGATATCAGGAATCCAAAAAATCCCAAGCTCAGCAGCCAAATAGGAGAACACTGGCAAGGTGCTAAATGTAAAGGAAAAAGGCCAAAATTCAGTGGCCAGTTTAGCAAGAATCGGATCATAGGATCGTAGATTTGAAGCTAAATGGAAGCAAAAAATACCATCTAGCCAAACCTTCTCATTTTACAAATGAGGAAACAAAGGCCCAGAAGGTTCAATTACTTATACAAGGCCACAAAGACAGTAAATGAGAAGACCTAAGCAAATGGCCATGAGCCCACCGTCAGGGGATGACATCTAGAGACACAGACCAGGCAGGAGGGTCCCAGCGAGGCATGCAGGAAGAAATCTGCATTAAGTCATTGAGAGCAGATAATAAGGGACTTGGAAACAGACAGCCTGACTCTGGCCCTGTCTCTAACACACCACTCAGTCTAATTGATTTGTCATGTAATATTATGTATTAGAGTTTTATTTGCTTATATGCCCTTATTAGACTGTGAGCACCAGAAAGGAAGGTTTTATCTAATATTCATTCCTTCTCAAAAATCTAGGTCTGGCACTTTAGAATCTATCAATCAACAAAGGATTTATTAAATAAACTCTTACTGTGTGCCAGGCTCTGTATAGGGACTGGGGGTATAAGGGACAGAAATGATTCCTGCCCTAAGAGAGCTCACATTCTAATCGGGGAAACAAAAAGGAAAATAATTAGGTACATACAAAGCATGTGAAAAGTAAACAGGAAGTTAGCTTAGAGGGGAAAACACTAGCAGGTAAGGGGACAAGAAATTGCCTCCAATAGTAGGTGGGATTTGAGCTGAGACTTGAAGGAATCCAGAAAAACTAAGAGGTGGAGGTGAGGAGGAACAGTATTGTAGGCATGGGGGACTACTAGTGCAAATGCATTCAGATGGCAAATGGTGCGTTGTGTCCAAAGAGTGCCAGTAGGAGATGAACAGTGAAATGAGTGAAGAGGAATGGAATGTGAGAGAGGTAGAAAAAAGTCAGGTTACAAGGGTCTTTGAAGGGCAAACAGAGAACTTTATATCTGATCATGAAAGTAATAGGGAGCCATTGAAGATCAATGAACAGAAGAGTGACATGGTCAAGACTATATTTTAGGAAAAGCATCTCGAGAACTGAGTGCAGGATGTATTGGAGCAGGTAAAGATTTTAAGCAGGGAGAAAAATTAGAAGGCTATTAGAATGATTCCAGGAGGTGAGAGTGCATTGTAGCCATATGGGTAGAAGTTGGTGGGGGCGGTGGTGGTGGTGTTGAGTTGTTTTAGTCATGTCTGACTCTTCATGACCCCATTTGGGGTTTTCTTGGCAAAGACACTGGAGTGTTTTGCCATTTCCTTCTCCAGCTCATTTTACAGATGAGGAAACTGAGGCAATCAAGTGAATTTCCCAGGATCACACAGCCAGTAAGTATCTGAGGTCAAATTTTAACTCTGGAAGATGAGTCTTCCTGACTTCAGGCCTGGCATCCTGTCCACCGTGTCACCTAGCTGCCCATGGAGTGGAAAGTGGTTGAGACTGGAGAGTGCACAGAAGGTTGTATAAAAGAGAGTAGAGAGAAGGTTGTATAAAAGAGATACTGGTAAAAGGAGAACTGACAAAATCTGACAAAAGATTGGATATGTAGGGTAAGTACGAGTAAAGAACCAAAGATGAGTCCAACATTAAGTATGAGCCTTGATGACTGGGAGAATTATACTACACTTGGCAGAAAGAGGGAAGTTTTAAATAAAAGAGTGCTGAGGATGGGAAGGAAGATGAGTTGAGCTCTGGATATAGTGACTGGATGGCATCTATGGTATATGCAGGTCAAGATGTCTCAAAGGTACTTGGTGATGTGGGACTGATGTTCAGGAGAGAGACAGGCTGGTTATAGAGATCTGGGAACCATCTATATAGAGAACCATCTATATATAGAGAACCATCTATAGGTAATTGATCATGACAAGATTATTAATGATTATTAATAATCTCACAATGAGATTATTAAGATAAAGCAGAAAGAGAAGAGGGCCCAGGACAGAGCCCTGGGGAATACTTAGAGTTAGTTGGTGTGACATGGATGAGGAACTAGCACAGCAGACTGAGAAGGAACAGTCAGATAGGTAGGGAGTGACCCAGGAGAGAGCAGTGTCAAGAAAATCTAGACATAAGAAAGTATCACTGCAGAGAGATCAAGAAGAATGAGTACTGAGAAAAGGTGGCTGCATTTTGGAATTTAAAATATCATTGGCGATTTTGAAGAGGGCAGTTTCAGTCAAATGATCAGGTCAGAAGTCAGACTGCAGAGGGTTTTAAAAAGAGCAAAAGGATGAGAAGAGTAGCCAGTTGATGTAGGCAGTTTTCTCAAGGAATTTAGCCAAGTACAAGAGAAGAGATATAGAATGATCACTGTCATGGATGGTGAGATCAAGTGCAGAGCTGGGTTTTCTTTTGTGTTGTTTTTTTAAGGATGGAGACAACACAGGCATGTTTTTAAGCAGTGGCAAAGAAGCCAGTAGATATGGAGAGAGTGAAAATAAAGAAGTAGGGATGGTAAAGAGAGTAGTCCACTGGAAAAGACAGAAGTGGGTAAGATCAGGGGTAAATGGGGTGACTAGGTAGCGCAGTGAATAGAGCACTGACCCTGGAGTATGGAGGACCTGATTTCAAATCCGGCCTCAGACACTTGACACACTAACCGTGTGACTTTGGGCAAGTCACTTAACCCCAATTGCCCTCCAAAAAAAGCAAAAAAAAAAACACATCAGGGGTAAATGTCAAGAGATTTATCTTGTGGATAGAGGGATCATCTCTTCATCAGAGACCGGAGTGAAGGAAGAGATGGTGGGAGAAGAAATCTGAAGGCTATGAGAGGGAGATAGAGAAGAGGGTGCTCTCAAAAGAAGGCTTCAGTTCTTTCAGGGAAGCATAAGGTGAGATCTTTAGTATAGAGACTGAGATAAGGAAGTGACACAGGGGGCTTGAGGAGGGACTAGAAGGTTTGGAATAGCTTCTGTTTTAAATAGAATAGTGAATGAATTAGGAAAGAGTAGAATAGTGAGGGCCAAGTTGAAATTATTATAGGTATTGAAATGTTTGTTGTTGTTGGATAGGACTCAGACATGATAGAGCAGTAAAAATGGATTATTAGTATTTGTTGTAGGGCCAAGTTTTTTTTTTTTACCTCTTCCCTGTTTTTAAGGTGCTTTCTTGATATTGACTTTACACAAATGAGAGCAGGCATGCACTCCCCAAAATCAGTTAGTCAGTCAATCAACAAGCATCTCTTAAGCACTTACTGTATCACATACCATGCTAAACTCTGAGGCTACAGAGAAAGACAAAAACACAGTCCTGTCCTCAAGAAGCTTATAGTCTAAAGGAGATGACAACACGTAAACAACTAGGCATGTACAAGATATATAAAGAGTGGTTGGAAAGTGATCTCAGAGGGAAGGCACCAACATGTGGTGACTGGTGGGTGAAGAGGACCAGAAAAGGCCTTGTATAAAAGGTGGGATTTGAGTTGAAGCTTGAAAGAAGCCAGAAAACTGGCTTGGAGAACACCCATGGGTGCTTTTAGCTGCTACCATACACAAAGAAGCAAATACAGGCAGATGGAGCAGCTCCCCAGTCTTCACACACAAGTGATCCGTCCAGGGATCCACAAAAAAACAAATAATCCCACATTTGGTGCCAAGGCCCAGGTCTCTGACCTCTCCCCACTGCACTGCTCTCCCTCCCACAAATCACCCCTTGAAGAAAAGATCCAATGGGTTCCGCAGAGACAGACACAGCTGAAAGACAGAGATTTCCTGGCTGTTCTTTCTCAGGATGTAGGGAAGTCAGTGATACAGCAGAGGGATGTGAAGGCGAGAATAGCATTCAGCTATCTTCCAGTCTCTGTGCGAGCATGAAGCACTTCATCTAGGTCAGGAAGACAAAACGAAGGGCATAAAAAGAGAAGAGAGTCACAGTTACAAGCTAGAAGGGCCGCATAGCGTCTGTTTGCATGCATCTGCTTATCACCAGGAGCTGATGATAATGCACCCAAATGAGAATACCACAACCATTTAAGTCACCCTTTTCAGTTGCCAGCTAGATTGATCATTGTTTTAAGGGTTGGTTTTTTTATCATTGTGTTTTTAAGTAGGTCTTTATGTGGCTTATTTAATTCTCCAACACTTTTCTTTACAACAGTACCCCCCCCCAAAAAAATCTCTTTACAAATGCAATCAGATTTTTGTTTATCTTCTGCCTATCCAAATTCTTGCCTCCATATCTGACGCTTGCTAATAGACTTCTCTATTTTAATGGGGTTCCACTTCCTCTAGCCTCTTCCTTCTAGTCTTCAGTCCCACCCTCTTAATTCATGCTAAACGATGCAGTAGACTTGAGTTCAAACTTAACCTCCAACAGTAGCTTGATGACCTTGGGAAAGTCACTTAACATGTGTTTGCCTCAGTTTTCTCATCTATAAACTATGGATAAAAATAGCACCTACCTCCAGGGTTGTTGTGAGAATAAAATGAGATATTTATAGAGCTCTTCACAAACTTTAAAGTGTCATATAAATGCTAGCTATTATTATATTATAATATATATTACATGTGTCATCCAGGCGGTTGAACAAGGAAGATGCAGAGGGAGTGAGACAACAAAATCAGGTATTCCCAACCTTAAAAATCACATAAATGCAAATGTTACAAAAGATCAGTTCTGCACCACCTTGGACTTAGAGCTTCCTTGTAGGCAGAAACTATGTCTGACTCGTGTGGGCTGCAGATGAAAGTCGTCCCAGCACAAACTTCTTTCCTGTCATCTTTTTTTTCTTATATTCAGTGTTGTGTAGACTATTGCAGAGGTATTAAAAATGATTCTTTTTTAATGGAAAAAGTACTGACCTTGTTTACAAATTACTTGGCATTAGCAATAATGTTGATAGTGTTTTATTTTGAGACCACAATGGTTGTGTGTGTGTGTCTGTTCTGTGTGTCTGTGTTTACATGTGTTTGTTATTGATGACACTTGGCCGACTCAAAAAGTCTGGCCTTGACTGGATAAAACTAGACTGAGCTGATTCTGTTACTTCTTTGTCAACTGAGTGTTGGGTTTCATGCATAGATACGTTTCCTTATTCCTTTGTGTTGTGTTTTCACTTCTATGGTTCTTAAGTATGGATCCTACTCTAAAGAAATGTGTGAAAGTAGTAGACGTTAAAGAGCACACCTCAATGACCATTAGAGATACTATAACAACTATTGGAGTAAAGAAATCAAGCATTTTTGGGCAACTAGGTAGCACACTGAATAGAAAGCACCAGTCCTGGAGTCAGGAGGACCTGAGTTCAAACCCCGCCTCAGACACTTGGCACTTACTAGCTGTGTGACCCGGGACAAATCACTTAACCCCTATTGCCTGGACAAAAAAAGAGAGAGAGAGAGAAAGAGAAAGAAGTCAAACATTTCAAGGGTCAGTCAAGCACATAATGAAAGACAATCAGTCACATCAAAGCACAAATGAAATGGAGGTCAAAAAAGAAAAACAACACAAAGAACTGAAAAAAGATTGTTGTATAACAGCCTTATTAATCCTCAAAAAATAAGCAAAGAGAGGCAGCTAGGTGGCATGATGAATAGAGCACCGGCCTTGGAGTCAGGAGGACCTGAGTTCAAATCTCACCTCAGACACTTGAAACACTAGCTGTGTGACTTTGTCCAAGTCACTTAACCCCAACTGCCCTGCCCTCCCCCCTCCAAAAAGAAAAAAAAAGAAAATAAGCAAAGGTATTCAGAGGGACCTGGCTGCTGGAGGGTTTGTTATTGATTTCCATAAAGTAAAATGTAAACTTCTTGAAATTAAAAAAAATGGCAAGGAGACTAGAAAAAGAAAAACCATTCCTATAAAGAAAAACTACTTCATAGGGACAAGACAATACAAGGACAAGAGCACTGAAGACTCAAAAAAATAAATTTGTACTAATAAAACTCACTTTTTCTTTTAAGGTTGTACCAAAACTCTCAGAAGTTCAGGTAGTACTGTAAGATCTTAGTATCTTCAAAAGACTGCAAAATATCCACCGGCAAAAAACGTTTGGAGGATTTTTCTTATTTTCAGTGGACCTGGGAGTCTTGTCCCCCACTGAGGGAAGGTTTAGCTATGATAAATATATTGATTGATATACTAAGAATCAGAATTATTCTAGAATTATAGAAATGGAAATGGACTGCTACAGTATGACTTTACAACACATCCACTTCATTAAAGGTCACAGTCAGTCAGTCAGTGCTAGGGCCTGCACCAAGAGCTAGGGATAAAAAGAAAGACAAAAACAATTTCTGTCCTGAAGGAGCTTGTAGTCTAATGGGAGAGACAACATGTAAATAACTAGGTGTATACATGTGTGACAGCAATCAGTTTAGCAGATACTTAGCACTTAGTAACTTAGGGCTAAGTATGGAAGGCATGAACTCAGTATGGAAGGTGTGAGCTCTGTCCACTGTTGAGAAGGCATAAATTCCGCTGTTGATGTGGAAGAAGGGGATTGGCTGAGACAGGAGACCAGTGTGTGTATATGAAGAAGTATTCCAGAGACAGAGAGACAGAATTGGAATTTTCCTGTTGGAGGAAGCAGGATTGTCTCCACATCTGGGAGCTGGGCTGCTGGAAGTGAGTTGGAGTTTTCTTGAGAGAAAGAAGCATGACCAGGATAAGACTTTGTTTGTGGCCTAGCTGATCCTTGAGTTCCAGGTAAGAGAAGTGGTAAAGGGTTCGAGATGTGCTAGACCCTGTGAACTTCAGTGTGTGCCAGGGATTGCCCTGAGGACTGGACAAGGACCTGGGAGCTGTCTACCTCTGAGGACTGGATGAGAACCTGGCAGCTGTCTGCTTCTGAATCCAGGCGACTGTTTGATGGATTCAGGAGGGAGCTGGGACCATGAAAGGGGATCCAGGGAATCAGAGAGACCACTCAGAGTCACGATGAAGAAAAGGCCTCCCCTTAGAGGAAATTGAGGCTTGTTGGACACCAAGGGGTGGAGGGTTTGTGGAGTTTTCTAATGATTGTATTTAGTGACTGATTGAGTTGATATATGGTTGCCCATGAGCGGAAGTTTGATTACTGTATTATGAACTGATTGAATGGTTAAGTTAATGGTTGCCCATGAGTGGAAGATTGATTATATTGTGAATTGATTGAATGATTAAGTAAGGAGGGCTTCCCCCTTTGGGAAACCAGATGATTATTCTATTATTCCTTGTTCTAAATATTGTGACCACTGTAGTGAAAACTGTGTGGCCATTCTAATGTTAAGCTGTTGTGAATATTATATTGTGTTACAATGTGAATGTTTGCATTGATTTGTAATGGAATAAACAGAGTGTTCACTATTACTGTGTAATCCGAAACTTAAAAGCTGTTCACAGTAGCATTCTTTTGGGAATCTGCTGGTGCATGGCATTACAACATGGTATATACAGAGTAAAAAGCAGACAATGTCTGAGTGGAAAGTAACCGCAGGGAGGATGGTGAAAAACCTCCTACAGAAAGTAAGACTTGGGGTGGCTAGGTGGTACAGTGAATAGAGCACTGACCCTGGAGTCAGGAGGACCTGAGTTCAAATCCAGCCTCAGACACTTGACACAAAACTAACCATGTGACTTTGAGCAAGTCACTTAACCCCCAATTGCCCCTACAAAAAAAAGTAAATAAAAGAAAGGAAAGGAAAACTTAAGAAGTCAGAGAAACCAAAGAGCAGAAGTTAAGGGGCAGAGTGTTCAGTCCTGAAGGACAGCCAGGGAAAAGATACAGAGACCAAAAATGGAGCGGGTTATATTGGAGGAAATGCAAGTAGGCCAGTGTAACTGGATTGTAAAGTGTGTGGACAGGAATGAAGTATGTTATTCACGAGAACACACCCACAAATCTGAAACAGTTTTCAAAAGAAATTTATTAAGTCTTTAGGTGGAGAGTGAGTCAGACAGGACATTTGGCACCTTCTCATCTAGGCTCTGGAAGGTCATTTTATATAGAATTTATCCAAGGGTTCCTGCACACAAACCACACTCACCAGTTAAGCAATTTTATCAAGAAGGCAAACTGAAAGCAAGACATATTGAGATGGATATGAGTAAATATAAATATTTAGTAAAATTTGGGTGAAACTAAAACAAAAGGGAGCCCAAAACACAAGCTTGGGTGGGCCTATCACAAGTCCTGGGTGTGGTAACTCAAAACAAAAGTGCTTTGAGTAGATCCTAGACAATCCAATGCAAAACACCTCGTAATCATCTCCAGCATTACTAGAGAGTCATTGATGGTTCTGGAAAAGAAAGTGAGGCTAGTGACTTTGCGCAGCCCTCCCTCACTTAAATTCAATTGATTTGCAAGTCATGGCATCACCTTCCTGATGTCATGGTCCTCTTTGAGATGAAGGACAAACAACAAAAAACAGAGAGTCACTAGGGTCAGGTGACAGTCTGGGTATGGACAACCTTAAATCACGTAAGGTTGGATTTAAACAGTATAATGATTTTTCCTGAGCAATATAATAAATCATTTTTCCCACAATTATAGGAAAGATGGGAAAGGTCAAAAGGGATGAGGTTATGAAAAACTTTAAATGCCAAACTAATGGAATAGGAAGTTACTGGAGCTCATTAAGCATGAGGTTGACACAGACAGAGCTAGACTTTTATTTTTTTAAATCACCCTGGTAGCTTCATGGAGGATGGTTTGGATTGGGCAGAGACTTGAGGCAGGGAGACCAATCAGAAGGCTATTTAAATTGTTGAGGTAAGAAGTATAAAGAGCCTGAATTAGGGTTGTGGCAATGTTAGTAGAGAGAAGACTGTAGAAAAGATATTGTAAAAGTAGAATTCACAAGATTTGTCAATAGATTGAATATGTGGCTGAATGACAGTGAGAAGCTGGGGGATAACATCACAACATCTTTGTGAACTTTGTTGACTAAGAGGATGATGGTATTCTTGACAATAATAAGGAAGTTGAAAGGAGAGGAGGTTTGCTGGGGAAAGATAATTAATTCAATTTTGAACAACTTCAGTTTTCAACACATACAGGCCATCCAGTTACTCATGCCCAAAAGGCATCTAAATGTATAGATCTGGGAATAATCTATGTAGAGATAGCAGAACCCATGGGTGCTCCTGAAATCAGCAACGAGATTTTATAGAGGGAAAAGTAAGGAGGGCTCCGGAATAGAACACCAGCCCTGGAGTCAGGAGGACCTGAGTTCAAATCTGACCTCAGACACTTAACACAAAAACTAGTCATGTGTTCTTGGGCAAGTCACTTTTCTCCAATTGCTCTCCAAAAAAAAAGAGAAAAAGTAAGGAGGGTTCAACACTGAGTTTTAAGAGACAAGCCACGGTTAATGGGAGTGACAGAAATTAAGAACTAGCAAAGGAACCTGATAAAGTGATGTCAACAGAAAGGAGGAAAATCAGGAGGGGGTGGGGTGGTGAAAACTCAGAAAAGAGACAAGAAGGTGAAAAGCAATATCAATGCTGTAGAGAGGTGAAGAAGAGTGAAAAATGGAGAAAGGACAGATATTCTAAGCACTGATTCAAATTTATAAGAATAAATTTTCCAATTGATAAAAGTATATGAACAGATAGTTCTCAAAGGAAGAACTCTAAGCCATCAATAGCCATGTGAAAAAAATGTTCCAAATAATTTATACTTAAAGAAATACAGGGGGGGGAGGAGCCAAGATGGTGGCATAGAAGCAGCAAACCACCATAGCTCCCACACAAACACACTAAAAAACTCATAAAATGGGACGCTAAACAGATTTTCAAGCTCCAAAACTCTCCAAAACACAGAAAGCACATCTGTTGCTACAGGCAACGCAGCAGGCGGGGCTCTTCGCAGCAGTCTGGGACCCTCAGCCAAAACCCAGCCGGGTCAAGCCATGGGGCATCGGGGGAACCACGGCTATAGGAGAGCTGATCAGCTGCACTGGAGGCACAATTACCACATCTATCAGGCCAGAAGAAAAAAAGGGTAAGAGAAAGATCAGTGGATTTTGCTAACTCGGGAGGAGAAGAGCGGGTCCGGCCAAACTGCTCCAAGGGCAAGGAAGCAGCAGGAGGCAGCTGTAGCAGCAGGAATGGCTGAGAGCCGCAGCGGCTTCCACTGGGCTGCTTCAGAGCCCTCGGCCTGCAGATAGCAGGGGGGCTGACGCGATCCATCAGGGCCAAGGGCAAGCAATCCATCAGGGCCAAGGGTTCTTGCATTGAGTGGCCTGGATCTGGATCGTGGTCTTGAGTGGTGGTCCTGGGGTGAGCTTTCAGTGAGCCAAGGCTGAGAGGTGGGGTTGCAGCACCCCACTAAGAGCTCC
>JAQQSW010003624.1:0-14648 GCA_028646575.1 Pseudocheirus occidentalis | reverse complement strand
TGTTCCTAGCCTGCTTCCTTTTTCTCATGTTGGCCAGTCTATTAATTGCTTGGTTTTTTAGCTCTGTGGAACTCTTCTTCCTGGAGGGAGAAAGCTCTGTCCCAAATTGCTGGGGCCCCTCTTAGTGTGGTGCTGCAGACCCTGCTCTCAGCCCTGGCTCACTGAAAGCGCACCCCAGGACCACCACTCAAGACCACGATCCAGATCCAGGCCACTCAACGCAAGAGCCCTTGGCCCCGATGGAACGTGTCAGCCCCCCTGTTATCTGCAGGCCGAGGTCTCTGAAGCAGCCCAGTGCAGGTCACTGTGGCTCTCAGACGTTCCTGCTGCTACAGCCGCCTCCTGCTGCTTCCTTGCCCTGGGAGCAGTTTGGCCAGACTGCTCTTCTCCTCCCGACTTAGCAAAATCCACTAACCTTTCTCTTAGCCTTTTTTTCTTGTGGCCTGATAAGTGTGGTAATTGTGCCTCCTGTGCAGGGGATTTGCTCTCCTATTGATGTGGCTCTCCACCCGATGCTCCAGGGTGTAAGCCGGCTGGTTTCAGCTGTGGGTCCCACACTGCTGTGAAGAGCCCCGCCTGCTGTGCTGCCTGTAGCAACAGATGTGCTTTCTGTCTTTTGGAGTGTTTTGGAGCTTGAAAATCTGTTTAGCGTCCCATTTTATGAGTTTTTTAGCGTCTTTCTGTGGGAGTTGTGGTGCTTTGCTGTTTCCATGCCGCCATCTTGGCTCCGCCCCCCCAAGGGAAAAAAAAATCTCTCAGTTACTTTTTAAAGCTTCTTTTCCGTATGCTTCATCCCTGAAAGTTCAGGTAGGGTTTTTTTTTTAATTTCCATCCTGTGGATGAGTAGTCTTGGGAGTAGGCGCCACAGGCCCTGCCTTTGTCTCTTACCCACCTCAGTCCCATCCCTGCCCTGTGGTGATAGCCCTGGGAATGGCCCTTGTGGTTGGTGGATTAGCAGTCCTGGTCTGGGGGCCTCACTGTGTTCGCCAGCCTGTGTAGGTGGAGCCAATCTCAGGGGAGCCCATCTTATTTTCAAAAGTAACTATATATACATTGCCTTTTTTGCTCTTCATGTTCATAGAGAGGCAGAAGTTGATGAAAAGTGCTTTCGGGGATCAGTAGTTAGGTTGAGGTTTGAAATTTCACTTCCATAGGAATGAGGCAATAAGAGATAGATGGTTTTTCTCAGAGAGTTTAAACTCTGTTGCAAAAGTAACATTCAGAAATGATGCCGAGAAAACAGAAAGATTTTGCCCTTTTATGTTGGACAATAATAATATTTCTGTAGCAGTCAGCTCTGTGTGGATAGGGTCATTTCAGACTGCCTCTCATGATCTCTGTTGAGTCAGAAATGAAGCCCAATTCATGTCACTTACCTGTCATTAAACTGTTGTAGATCTCTTTAAATTATGTATCATACTAACATTATCCATCCTCCTTCCTTGATTGAATTCTATTAAGATAATTGTGTTTTATTTAAGTGCAAAAAATCTTAACAGTGCATAGGATATATTGGTCTCTTGCTCTCAAAGTTTTCTTTTGATTTTCCTGTTTGACTTTTGTTTTTCTTCTGTATATATTAGTGTGGTAAAGCACTTCTTTCTCCCCAAGTATATATTATCGTTGATCTCTGCAATGTTTGTTTAGTTTAATAGGAATCTATTAATATTGTTTGTTGTAGTTTTGTCCTTTCAGATTCTTTGTGACCCCAAGCTTGATTTGAAGTCAAGACGATGTCTTCCCTGTCTAGTGCTCTATGCACTATACTACCTAGCTGCCCATCTATTATTAGTGCTAGTAATTAAGTTCACATTTAAAAAAACATGAAATTTTGCCTATTTCTTTTTTTTGTGAATAGATTTTATTTTTTTCCAATTACATGTAAAGATAGTTTTCAACATTTATTTTTCATAAGATTTTGAGTTCTAAATTTGTCCTCCTCCTCCCTGCTCAAGATGGCAAGCCATCTGATATAGATTATACATATGCAGTCATGTTAAACAAAAGGAAAGGACCACGAAAATAAAACCCCAAACAAAAAAGAGTAAAAATAGTTTGCTTCCTTCTACATTCAAACTCCATAGTTCCTCCTGTGGATGTGGATAGCATTTTCCATCATGAGTCTTTTAGAATTGTCTTGAATTATTGTGTTGCTTAGAAAAGATAAATCATTCATAGCTGATTATTGCACAGTGTTGTTATTATTGTGTACAATGTTCTCCTAGTTCCATTTACTTCACTCTGCATCAGTTAATGTACGTCTTTCCATGTTTCCTGAAATCTGTCTACTCATTTCTCATAGAACAATACTATTCTATTACATTCATACAACTTGTTCTGTCATTCGACAGTTGATGAGCTCCTCCTCAATTTCCAGTTCTTACCAGAAAGAGAGCTGCTATCAATATTTTTATGTATGTAGGTATTTTTTCCATTTTCTGTGATCTCTTTTTCATAGAGACCTTGTAGTGGTATTGCTGGTTCAAAGGATATGTACAGTTTGGTTACCTTTTGGGCACAGTTCCAAATTTTTTGTGCTTAAAAAAGAAATTAAGTTAATTAATTAATTTCCTTTTAGTTTACAATATTCAGTTCCACGAGCTTTTGAGTTCCAAATTTTCACCTCCTACCTCTCCTCCCTTCTCTCACCCTATGACTGCATGCAATCCAATATAGGTTCTCCAAATAAATAGCTTTCTTTAAGATAACTTGGTGGGGTATAGATAGTGTCTACCATGTACAAAGCACCATGCTGTTTACTACAGGCACAATGTTGAAATAAGAAAGAGTTCCCACCCCAGAAGAGCTTATAGAGTTGTAAGAACAAAAACAATATAGTCACTTCTATGTATTTACTTTTTTCCTCTTTTGTGGCATGGACCCCTTTTGTACTCTGGTAAAGTCTGTTCATCCCTTCTCATAGTGATGCTTTTAAATTCTTGGAATAATACACATGGTATTTTAAAGGAAATCAATCATATTGAAATACAGTTTAAATAAATTTTAAAAATGTATCCAATTTCATGAATTCCTTGAAGTCTGTCTTTCAACATTTTTGAATCCAGGGTCTAGAATCTTAATATATATCGATCTTTTTCAACCCTATTGAGTACTGTTGTTCTGACCTTCAGTTTCCCATGAGATAACTGATGCTCAAAAAGGTAAAAATCTTTGCCCCCAATCCCTAATCCAGTTCTGCCAAGTCTGTTCACAAACTCGGCTTTAGATTTCAGGCAAGCCTTCTTTCTAGTATGCCTAGGCACCCTGCCAGATGTTTGGAAAAGCTTAGCTTGTGGTTTCCAGAAAGTAGGTGGAACCATGACAATAGGTAAGTGGGTGGTATTGTAATATTAAGAAAGACTGTGTGAATCCTTCACAGACCCAGGCTGCTGTGAAGGAGCTTATAGTCTAATGTCTTGGAGAACATGAATGAGAATTGCCTGGAACCTTATCTTTAAAGGTCTGGGGTGTCCAAAATCCGTTTTGAGGGAATAGTTAGTAATGGAATTGTGAAGAGAATGAACTTTTACAAAACAAAATCTTTTATCCATATTGCCAACTCTCAATTACCTTACCAAGGAAGCTCCAGGAGATTTTGTGTTGAGGTGACTTCTGTAGGTGTGGGAGAAGAGTACATCCTTAGCAACTTGATGGCATTTCAAATTTTGTATACCACTTTTGTTCCTGTTTATGTATTAATTTAGAAGTAATAATAGCACTCATCAACATACACTATTAAATTTCCTTTAAGATTTTTTGTTTACATTCTCTCATTTGTTCATAATATGCTAAAATTTATATTATACTCTTAAAATTTGCAAAGTGCTTTCCATGTATTATTTAATACTCTCAGTCTCCTTAGGTAGATATCATCATCATCATCATCATCATCATCATCATCATCATCATCATCATCATTCCTGTTTTACAGCAGAGGAAACTAAAAGTCAGAGAGGTTAAGGGTCTTACTCAGGATCACCACAAACAAGAAATGTTTGAGGCAGCATTTTCCATCCATATTTTCCTATCTCCATTTCTGTCATTCTATCAATTATGGCATGCTGCCTGCTTCTCTTTATCATTGAGAATTTTTCATTTGCTTTTCACTGAATGCTTTAGCTGTCTCAATGGCAGTGCCCATCAACCTTTGGACACTGCCCTACAAGTCTGTATTGTGTTAAATACTGGTACAAATTGGGCTTTCATTTTGCAGATTTCTTGGTCATATTCCCTTTCCTGAAGATTTTTGTTTTATGATTCTACCTTAGTGCAGTCTTTTCTTTCATCTCTATTTCTGTTTTTTTTTGTTATGAACCTCAAAAGATGCAGATAAATTGTAGAAAACAGCCCAGAATACAGTGAAGATAAAAAGAGAAGAAAACTAGAATTGAGGATACCTTCCAGTTATGTAAAAATCTGCTCCTCTAGTGTGATTACTGGTTGGTAACTGATCAGGTAAATTGGATTATTCATTAGGATTGAGATTCAATTGAAATTGCAGAGGGTAATTTTTCTTTTCTCACTTCAAGGTCAGATGAGAGTATTTACTGTACAGCTTCTGTTTATCTGGGAATGCAAATTGAATTTGGTGTTTCAAATTGATGAGATGTTAGAAAAATGAAACTCATCAGAAGCAACACAGAGAGAAATTATTGGGTGGAACTGGACAGTGTGGGTTCAACATTTTGTACACTGCCCTTTCCTTTGATTGACAATTATTTCAATCTTTGGTTTTTTTATTTTCTGTTTTGTTTTTGCTATTTTGATTTTTTTTTTTAATTTGGCATATTTTCCACAAAACGAACTTTGAGGTCTTTGGTATCTGAATTGGGTGGAATAAATATAGATAGCTGCACTCTGTCCTAAGAATTTTGTATTGGTGTTTTCATGTCATTTTATGTCATTTGAAGTCTGACTGAACTCTTTTGAGAATTCCATAGCCTTTGTTAATGGTGAGAGGGGTGCTAATGGATAACATTAATTCTACTCTTAAGTCCCTGTGGATCCCTTGCTTTGCTCTTTGTCATAGTAGTATTATAAATGGAATTTGACATTGGGATTAGCTCAAAGACCACCCCTCATTTTTTTCTTTTTTTCTTTTTGGAGGGGGAAGGCAAGGCATTTGGGATTAAGTGACTTGCCCAAGGTCACACAGATAGTAAGTGTCAAGTGTCTGAGGCCAAATTTGAACTCAGGTCGTTCTGACTTTAAGGCTGGTGCTCTATTCACTGTGCCACCTAGCCACCCCCATATTTTAAAAAAAATAATATTTAATTGACTTTTTCTAAACTTCACTATAGTATCTCGTATCTCTCCCTCCTTGAAAGGTATTTCACTTGATAAAGTGTCGGATTTTTTTTTAAGAGAAAAAAATTTCAGCACAACTGATACATTGAGAAAGTCTGAAAATATCTGCAATCTCTAATACCTGGTGATTTCTTCTCATATCCCTTCGTTTGCATCCCACTAGATCTTTATAGTTTTATTGCATTTGATTTTTTGCTTTTTTCTTTCCATTTACAATACTTTGTGACAGTTATATTGCATATTGTTTTCTTAGCTATGCCTACCTCACTCTATATCCTTTCATACAGGTTTTTCCATGTTTTTTGTATTCATCATGTACTTCATTTCTTATAACACAGTAATATTCCATTGCATTCATGTATTCTAATTTGTTTAACCATTTCCCACTCAGTGGGCATTTACTTTATTTCTAATTCTTAGCTATCACAAGAAGTGCTGCTCTGTAGGGATTTTTTTTTTTTTGTCAGTGTCTTCCTTGTCGTATATACTTATGTAAAGCCAAATACCAGCAGTTCTTCTGAGGACTGCAGCTGTGAATAACTTTAAGAATCTAACACATAGCATAATGAACTCTCTTTTTATTCAGCAGTAAACTAAAGCATAACATTCAAGAGACTAAAGCTTAACATTCCTGACAATATAACATAAAAACTTAATACTAAGGTGGCCACATAGTCTTAAACTAACATATCATTCAGTATATCTTATAAGGGGTAGCAAAAAATACAAATACCATCCACCCTAAGGTAAGTTACAATCTCCTTGCTTAATACAGAGTATCCAAGTAAAGTCCTCTTTCATCTTGACTTGAGACTAACTTCCAAATGCTGCACAGCTCCTTCTTCACTGGATTGACTGTTCCCAACTCTTGACTGGATTCACATGTAGGTAGCTGTCCTCTCCTGTTCCATATCCAAATCAGCACAGAGCAACAGACAGGACTTCTGTCTGAGAAATCAACACAGAACAACAGACAGACAGAGCTCTGACATCACAAACATTCTTTCTCTCTGTTTTGCATATTCCCAGCTCTGTTCCTGTTCTCATCTGGTCTTTTCCATCCTTCTCTTTTGGCAAGCTCCTCCCATTGTGGGCTCAGGTGGCCTGTTGGGGCAATACAGTCTATTCTGTTTCCAGTCAAAGATTCTTGATTCAATCAAATGTGAGACCCAAAGGCACTTCATTAGCTAAAACTCAATCCAGAAAAACAGGAAAAAATACTATTTTGCTTGCCATTACAGCCTAGTAATAGAGGTTCTTCTGCAAAGGATATGGGCTTTTTTTTCCACATTATTTGCTTAACTTCAAATTGCTTTCCAAAATGTCTGTATCCTTTCATGACTCTGCCAACAGCATTGGTATGTCCATATTCCCACCATCCCACCAACATTGACTATTGTCTTTTTTTTGTGTGGCATTTGCTGGTGTTATTTTGATTTTCAGTTTTATTATACAATAGTGGGGAGTGTGGGTATCCTTGCTTAACTCCCAAATTTATTTTAAACAGTTTTAGTATGTTCCCCCCCCCCATTGCATATAATGCTTGCTTTTGATTTTAGTGAGATTCTTTTTTAATATTAAAAAAATCCCTCTATACCTATTCTTTCTAGTATTTTTTAGATAAAAGAATATTATGTTTTGTCAAATACTTTGTCTGACTTTCTTGAGATGATAATTTTTTTTCTTGATGATTTGGGTTTTGATATGATTATGTTCATTGTTATCCTAATGTTGGTCCATTCTTACATCCCTGGTAAAAATTTCATTTGATCATCATAAATACCTTCTTGGTTAAATTGTCTTAGTCTGTTTGATCACTTTTGGGTAGCATTTTAAAAGTCATTTTTGATTAATGAAATTGATCTATAATTTTATATATTTTCTCTTTCTGTGGTTTAAATAGTAGCAGTCTCCAAAAAAAAAAAAAAGCAAAAAATTATATAGTAGGACTGTCTATGTTTCATACATGGATTCTAGCAGAGTTCTTCTTTTCAGTTTCTGAGACTATTTTATGGTGTATTGGATGCTAAGGCAATTAGAGCCCTTAAGTTTATTACTGATACTGTTTATTCTGTATATATTTTTAAAATTTTTAAATTAATTTATTTGTTTTCTTATTTATATCACTCATTTCCACGAGATTTTGAGTTACAAATTTTTCCCCCATGTTTCCCCTACCCACCAGGGCAGGATGGGTCTCCCTACCCCAGTGCCTGTATATCTTAATTCCCTGTTGCATGTATAATAATAATATATACATATATATTTTTAACATTTGATTAAAGAACTTTAAATTCTAGCTTCTTTCCCTTCCTCCCTCATCACCTACCCCAACTGGAAGGACAAGGGTTTTAATACAGGCTGTACATGTATAATTACACAGAACATCTCCACAGTGGACATATAGTGAGAGACTGATTATATGTCCCTCCTTCCTTATCCTGCCCCCTTCCCCCAACATATTTTCTTTAGTACAGTATAGCTTCCTTGTTTATCCTTTTTGGTTTTTTGCATGTTTTTCTTTTATGATAGCTCGATGGCAGCTTCTGCTTTTTTTGGATTCAGTTGATGTATAGTACATTTTTTTTTCCATCTTGTTTTATTTTGTGTATGTCTTTGTTTTTTAAATGTTTCTTGTAAGCAACAGATTGTACTGTTTTGTTTTCTTAGCCAACCTGTCACAATTTTTCCTTTTATTGGGTTTATTTAATCCATTCACATTTAAAGTTATGAGCTATATTTATATTTCACCCATCTCTTCTTAAGGTGGCCCTGTTCCCACTGAGCAACTAGGTGCACAGTGGATAGAATGTCAGGCCTGGAATAAGGAAGATTCATCTTCTTGAGTTCAAATCTGTCAGACATTGAGTAGCTGTGCGACCCTAGGCAAGTTCCTTGACCCTGTTAGCTTCACTTTACTCATCCATGAAGTGAGTTGGTGAAAGAAATGGCAAACCAAGAAAACCCTTTATGGGCTCATTAAGACTCAGACTGGACTAAAAATTATGTAACAACAACAGCAGCAACTGTTCTCACTGGGTCTCTTCACCTTACCTTTGTGCCCATTTTCACTTGTTACCCTTTAGAGTTTTGTTTGTTAGTTTATTTTGTCCTGCTTTTATCTGTTTATATGTTTTTACCCCCTTCTTTTTCCTCTTAGTTTGGTAGATTTCTCATTCCTTTCCTCTACTTCAGCAAATTCTATTCATCAGTTTTCTTGTATTTCACTATTTTTTGGTGCCCCTTTTGAAAAAGGATTTCTTTCACTCTCTTTGTGATCCATTTTCTCTTTCTTTTTACCTTTATTCCTTGCTTCATGGCTCTTATCATCATCTGGTCTTTCTCTTTTCTCACCAATCTTTATGCCATCAAAACTTCCATGGTATCCATTCTAGGTTATGTCCTCTAAGAAGTTTCTGCCATTCCTCTGTAGCGCTTACCCCATAGAATCCCCTTTTCTATTGTGCCTCTGCTTAGTATCAGAACAATGCCAATTATTGCAGGTGTCAAAAAGGACATGGCCCATGATAAGGCGCCTTTTCTCCCATTTTTGATACTCTTTCTTGTTGACCTTCCCCATTTTACCCCATTTCTCTGGAAATCTCCTACTTTGGTCCATGCTCTCCTATTCTGCCTGGTGCCATTTGCCATCAAGTCTTCTAGGCCTCATCTAGTAAAAAAGTCCTTATCTGGCTTCAATCATGATTGTTTGCCCTTTATTCTTGAAGAGGGCTATGACATCAGGGAGGTATGCCCTGACATGCAAGTGAATTGCAGTGATCAACATTTACATTCCTTTGGGCAGAACACCTCAGGTAAGGATATGATACCTTATGTGGACAAATTGAAGGAAGGGAAGGGGAGAGGAAGTGAGGAGAGGGTAAAAAAAGGAGAGGAGAGGGAGATTTTATTAGAATAAACATAAACTGCTGTTTATTTGAGAAAGTAAGAAAGAAATGAAAGGAGCTGTATTGCCCAACTGGCCAGTTCCACTTGAGTTCTCAGTGAGGCTGCTCTTACTATTCATTGGTTGTTATTTGCCATTCCTTCTCAAAGAGAAAAATGAATTCAGGGAGGTGATGCATGACATGCAAGTGAATTGGATTTAAGTGAGGGAGAAGTGTACAAAGTCACCAGCCTTACTTTCTCCTCCTGAGGCATCTGGGTCCAGTAGCAAGATATAGATCTATGGAGCTTCCTCCCCATCCAGGGCCCTTTTTGATCATTCTCTACTCCTCTTCCCCCTCCCTTATAGACTCTTTCTTAGACTAAAGAATTTACCTTGTCATTGCTAGTCCTTCATTTAACTAACCCCAGTGACTCCTCTCTACCCCTCTGCTTCTCTCCCCACCCATGTGCCATTCTATATAGCAATTTAGCCCTACAAAAGTAGCATTCACTTGTAATCAAAGTGTCACTAGATTCTTTCCACAGTGGCCCCTGTTTATCTCTTCACTGATGTCCCCTTCCAGATTTCTGTCCCCTGTCTTCTTAATATGTTTAGAAAGAAGTCTCTTTCTGGTCTTTCTATTGTCACTTTCTTGAAGGTACTGTCCAGATTAATATACTCCTACATTTCTGTTGCTTGGGCTGTTTTAGATGCAAATAATCTCTTCATTTCTGATCTTTTTAAAAAAATGTTTAAAACTCTTCTTTATTATTGAATTATTTGTCCTGTATGGTTAGGCTGAGATTTGTAGGATTGGTCACCCTGGGCTTCCTTCTGAGCTCCTGTGCTCTTTGAAATACGTTATTCCTTTCCCTCCTGCTTTTTATCATGGATGTGAAAGTCGTGCATTATTTTAATGTCTTTTTCCTTTGTATTTGAAGATATTTCTCTAGATGACCTGCAGAACTTGTTTTTTGAGTTGAAATATTAAATTTAACCACTATATGTCTTGGAGTTTGCTGCCTTGAGGTTTTTTTTTTTATTCTAGAAGTGATCTATGAATTTTTTCATTTGGTATTTCATTTTCTGTGTTCAGAAGTTCTGGGCAGTTCTTTCTTTATTATTTCCTTCATTATGGTCTTAAGGTTTTTTTATCCTGTCATATTCTTTTCACAGACCTATGATCCTTAGGTTGTTTCTACCTCTCCTGTCTTAGAGATTTTTATGTTTTCCTTGCATAAGGAGTATATTTTCTTTAAGTATTCTTGTTTTTTACTCCCTTCTTTTAGATTTTTTTTTTAAACTTATGGGTATTTGCATTACCAATCTCTTGTTCTGTCTTTAGACTTGTCTTTGGAGATTCTACCTTCTATTTATTTTATATTTAATTTTGTGTATTGTTTCCCCTGAGAGAATGTGAGTTTCTTGAAACCAGAAATGGTTTCATTAAGTATAAAATAAATAGATGGTATTTTGGGAATAGAAGGTGCTAACAACTGGAGACATCAGATAGATTTCATGTTTAAGGCAGTGCTTGAACAAGACTTGAAAAAAAAATAATACATGCTCTTTGGTTGATTGAATCTTCTCCCAGTACAATGAAAGAATTTAATTTTTCAAATACATATTTTTTACAATATAACTTGAAATATTTCTCTTCTTATTTGGATGTGAGCTTAGGAATAAATAAATAAAAGATTCCATAGGTTAGGAGTTGTGGGGCAAAAGAATTTCACTTAAAGTATCATTATATTGTTTCCTTCCTGTGATGGAGTATAATTGGTTAGTATGTTATCAGTAGATAGCAAAATCATTTCTCCTTTACTTTCTTGGTAAAGTAATGCACTGAAACTGCAACAGATCTGTGCCTAAGAGATGAAATTTTGACTTCTCTATTTCTACTTGTTATTCTTTCCCTTAGACTCCCACTCTCTAAAATGGAGAAGGAAATAAATATCTTTCTTTTTCCTCTTTATTTGTGGAATATTGCTGTTAGGGCCAAATAAACTGTTTGCCAGATTTCTTATAAAATGGAGGTTTGAGTAAATCTTTCCCTTCACCTAGTTTTTCTTGGAAGAACCTTTGGCTTACTGGATGATAAGTTATACAGTTTAGGTTACAACATTCTAGGTAATAACACAATATCAGCTCCTTCTTTCTCTTTTTAGGTTTAGGTATTGTTTGGCACTGACTTTACTCTCTTTCACCTTATATAGTGTCCAGTATAACACCAAATGGAGACCCAAGCAGGATTTGATTCTGATTATGGCTTCTGTTTCACTTTCAATACATGCCATATTGATTACATCCATTAAATCTTTTTTATCATTGATATTTAATATTGATCAGATAGTCTTCTAGGTTTCTATTGCAGTGGATTTGGGTGGGCCTCTAGTCCTATTCTACCTACAAGTGCTCCATCTTTTTCTTTCTCTTGATCCACTGTGTTGCTGTGTGTGTGTGTGTGTGTGTGTGTGTGTGTGTGTGTGCATGCATATGTGTTTTCTCCTAGTTCATTTTCCTTGGTTGCTATTTTCTCTTAGTCATGTGGTGAGGACAGATGATTTGAAGAATCACAAAAAGGGAAAGTGAAATTTTGTGGTTCATGTAAGAGAAGAGTATAATGCAGCAGTTCATCCCAGGATGTCATTAAAATGTTTCCTACAGCCTTTGAATTCATTGTCTCCATTTCATTGTTCCTTTAAAGAAGAGTCTTAGAAACAAAGTTTTTCTCATGAAGATTACATTAAAGAGGACTTCCAAGTACAAAGATGGATTCTCAAAAGCTCAGACCTTACTTCATTCAGTATATAAGCATCTCAGATAAGTCCTTGATCAATAAATACACCCAGCTTTTTCCTTAAGAACTAAGATTTATTTTTGAACTCTTAAGGTTCATGGAAATGTCACTGACCACAGAGTTCAACTTAAGCATAAAAAAGGGGATTTAATTTTTTATGAGTTTATTTTCTCTCTTTTCCTTTTGTAATAAAGGTTTGGTTTGACTGGTGGCTACATGCTCAGCACAGTGAAATCTTGGCTGGTGACACCATGGATCAGTGCTCCAAGATTTGGTTGCCAGAATTTCTTTGAATGGCAAAAAAAAAAAAAGTTTATATGAACATTCATCCTTGTAGTGCTATGGAATCATCTGAGAGTTAACAGAATTTGTTGCTACATTCATGTGATATTCCTGGTATGGGAAAGAACCACTTATGAACAGGAAATTTAAAGATTAATTAAGGATTCCCTTAAGAGGATTGCTAAGAAAACCAGGACTAGAAACTAAGTATCATCAAAAAGCATCTATATAGAGGCTAAATAAATCATTGTCCTATTCTCTTATATTCTTTTTCCATGCCTAGATTGAACTTTCCAGTCCTGCGAAACAGACTGGACTTTCCATTCAGTGGAAGGGGTGTGTGTGTGTGTGTGTGTGTGTGTGTGTGTGTGTGTGTGTGTGAGAGAGGGAGAGGCAGAGACAGAGACAGAGAGTACAGGCGTACTTGAGCACTGGCATGCCCATGTGCATGTGTATATAGGATAAAATTATCAAACCAAGATGTATGCCTTATATAGGAAGATAAACATCATGACTGGATATTGACAAGTAGGCTGTTTGGTCCCATGGTTGCTGACCTTTGCTTCACAATTAGATGGAAAAGAAAGTCAGTGTCAAGTATAGAATACTATTGTAGATCCCTAGGCAGCTACTTGGTTGAATTTTCTCTTTTAAATTCTGGACTGTTCTTCCCCCCTTGCCTGATTTAATGCTTTTGCTTTGTCCTAGATTCAAATCTTAAGGGTCCAGTTCCAGATGATTACTTCATTAGCTTTCCTGATTGTCCCCTTTGCTTTGAGAGTGTTACTTTACTATTCTAGCCTGTGGCTGTATCCGTTCTCAGATTATTCTATCTATAGTAATTCCAAAAGAAAAAACCCCAACTTTTTTTTTTCTAAATACCATCTTAGAAGTATGCATCCTTTAGTACTTCCCCAGTATGACTTGTAACTGCTACACAAGTGAGGGGCAATTTACTTACCCATATTCAAAATTTTTTAAATGTATTAAGCAGTGCATATTTGATAGTATGCTATCTAAGAGAAGTGAAATGGTATACAATCTGCTTTGTTTGTGTAATGGCAGGTGATGGTGGTGGTGGTCTTTCATTTACTGAATAAGCGGGAAGCTGGAAGCACACATTTCAGTAAAGGGACAGGGACAGGGTAGAGAACAGAACAAGGGGGGGGAGGGATAGGAAGGAGAGATGGATGTTCACTGTCACAATATGTCCACTATGAAGATGTCCTGTATAATCACACATCCACAGCCTGTATTGAAGTGAGTGTCCTTCCAGTGGGGGTGGGTGACAAGGAAGGAATCGAAAGAATCTAAAATTTAAAGTTCTGTAATACCTGCAACTAGGAATTAAGATATACAGGGGCTGGGATAGGGAGACCCTTCCTGCCCTACCAGAAAATAAGAGAGCAGAGCAGGGGAGGGGCTTTACAGTGGGATTGCTGTTTTAGGATTGGGGCAGGGGCAAGATGGGGAGAAAATTTGTAATTCAAAAATGTAATGAAAATGAATAATGTAAACAAGAAAACAAGTAAAAAATAAATTAAAAAAAAAGATCTACTTTACATTTCCTGATGCTCTCTCTCTCTCTTGTTTGGTCATAGGTTCTTCCCTTCTCCGTAGATCTGATGTATAGACTATTCCTTGCTCTTCTAATTTGCTTATGATATGACCATTCATGTGTAAACTATGTACCTATTTTGACCTTAGCGTGGTATACATTATAAGATAGTCTATACCTAGTTTGTACTGCATTATTTTCTAATTTTCCCAGCAGTGTTTTTAAGATGGGCTTTTTACATAATGTTCTGCTCAGTGAAGTTGTTTAGGATGTCATATGGAGTCTGTGTTCATATGTGATATTTGGTTAAATAGACATTTTCTTTAGGTTTACATGTATTCCTATAAATATACAATAACCATCCAGGGGAAAATATGATCGTTCAATGAGGTGGAGGCCTTTCACACATTCTTGCTGAAAAAAACAGAACTGAACAGAAAATCTGACAATAAAACATGAGAAGTATGAGAAGGTAAACATGGGAAAGAAATCATAAGGAACTTAACAAATTTGAATTATTTACATGCCAATATGGAAAAACAATAATAGTAACTTATGAAACTTTTCTTAGTATGAGGATGGGTGAAGGGAATACATATGTATATATGTATACTTCCACGTATGTCTATATCGGAGGCTATATATGCGTATGAATACATATATGAGCATGTGTGTATATGTGTATATAGAGGGTATAGAATCAATTGAATATGAAGGGATGATACTTTAAAAGGCGAAATTCTGAGGTGAGAAAGGAGTAGAATGAGAGGAGACAGGGAGAGACAAAATGGGGTTAATCATCCCATATAAAA
>JAQQSW010003623.1:0-14648 GCA_028646575.1 Pseudocheirus occidentalis | reverse complement strand
CTTTGTGACCATTATAATGACTTTGGCTTTCTGGTTTGGGGACTTGTCCTTCTGGTTTTGGGACTCAGTGTTATGGTTTCTGAATAAAGACCTTGGTTCTGCCTTCCATGTGGAGAGTTTGCTACATTTTGTGATCCAAAACTATACCAGCATATTCATAACCATCATGGGTGTTGTGAATATCTCATTATTGATACAATAGTGCACCAGTCCTGGAGTCAGGAGGACCTGAGTTCAAATCCAGATTTAGACACTTAACACAAAATTTAGCCATGTGACCTTGGGCAAGTCACTTAACCCCAACTGCCCTGCCTTTCCTCCTCCAAAGAGCAAAAAAAGAAATCCCAAAACAAAACTTTAATGGAGAATATGGTCCAAGTTTGGGAGATCAGAGGCCAAAATGGGGGAAGGGGAAGGAAAAAGCACTTATATAGCACCTACTAAGTGTTAGACGTTGTGCTAAGGCACTTGGTCTCATTTGATGCTCAAAAGAATCCTAGGAGGTAGGTACTACTATTATACCTATTTCAAAGATAAGGAGACTGAGACAAACAGAGGTCAAGCAACTTGAGTCACAACAGGTATAGTCTGAGCCTGGACCTGTGCTTCAGGTCTTCCTGACTCTAGGCCCAGTGCTCTAGCACTGTACCTATTCACAAGATCCTACATAGGCAAGCAAAAACACATCACAACCAAAAATAAAACTATCCCAATCTTAACAGATTGGTAACTACACAAGGTCACTAGATTCTTTTGTAGTGTCATTTATCTTTATGGCAATTAAATTCTTCCTCAATGGAAGGTAGGCATTTATTTAAGGGGAGGATGTAGAGAATAGCGTAAGGCAAAATTTACCCCAGTGCATAAAGATACACTAGAACTGCTAATTGGTAGGCAAACAAAAGGGACATTGACTTCAGCCCACTGTCAGATAAACAATATAGGCATACCTTGGGGATAGTGTGGTCACAATAAAGTGAATCACACAAACTTTTTGCCTTCCCAGTACATATAGAAGTAATGTTTACATAATACTATAGTTTATTAGATGTACAATGGCAGTCAGTCTACAAAATAAAACACTGTACATACCTTAATTATAAAACACTTTAGTGATAAAAAATGCTAACCATCATCTTCAGTCAGTTGTAATCTTTTTTGCTCAGCATCAAGATGGCCCAGTGGCTAGAGTGCCAGGTCTGAAATCAGGAAGATTCATCTTTCTGAATTAAAATCTGGCCTCAGACATTTACTTGCAGTGTGACCCTGGGCAAGTCACAACCCTCTCTGCCTCAGTTTCTTTATCTCTAAAATGAGCTGGAGAAGGAAATGACAAACGACTCCAGTATATTTTCCAAGAAAACCCCAACTAGTCCCTGAAGAGTTAGAATAGATTAAACAACAATCTTTTTTGCTGGTGGAGGATCTTGCCTCAATGCCGATGGCTGCTGACCGTTCAGGGTGGCAGTTAAGGCTGGAGTGGCTATGGCAATTGCTTAAAATAAGACAACAATGAAGTTTGCTGAATTGAGTCTTCCTTTTACTTGAACGCTTAAGAGAGCATTGTAGGGTTAATTGGCCTAATTTCAACATTGTAACTCAGGGAATAGGTAGGTTGAGGAAAGTGAGAGGGGGGGGGAATGAGAGTCAGTAGAGCAATCAGAACACACACACATTTATCAATAAAGTTTGCCATCTTATATGGGTATGGCTTGTGATGCCCCAAAACAATTACAATAAGAACATTACCCTGACAGATATAATAACAAAAAAGTCTGAAATACTGTGAGAATTACCAAAATGTAACAGAGACTTGATGCTATTGAGCACATGCTGTTGGAAAAAAGGTGCTAATGAGTTTGTTTGATGCAGGATTGCCAGAAACTTTGAATCTGTAAATAAATGCAGTATCTGTGAAGCACAATAAAATGAGGTATGCCTGTACAGTCACTTCAGTTGTTTGAAACAACAGCTAAGGTCCATTTAAGTGTTACCTTTAAATAAGAAACCTTTGTCAGCAGGCCTTTTCAATATAATTAGGAGGTGGCCTGGTAGTGAGTAGAATAAATGTACTGCTTTTAGGCCTTTAAGACAATTTCCTGTGATTTTCTTGCTTTACTGTAATGATTCCAATCCACAGGGCTTTTGTTTTATAATTATGTAAATATTCAGTAAAGTGGTTATCAGTCATTATTGAATGATTCTTGAAACACTTTAGATTGATCTATCCAGAAGATATCAGACCAGCAACTAGACATGAGTTCAAAATCAGTAACAAATTATCTTGTCTCTCCAAACCTTCTCCTCTTCCTGCCTTCCTTACTACTGGGGGCATCCTCCTCCTCCTCCTCCTAGTTATTCAGACTCTAAACCTAGGCGTCAGTCTTGACTCTTCGCTCTCTTTCTCCCTTTATATCCAATTTGTTGCCAAGTTCTGTCAATTTAATGTTCCTAAAATTTCTCAAATTACCACCCCGTCTCTCTTCTGACATTGCTGCCATCTGGGTGCAGGCCCTTATTACCTTATGCCTAGATGCATCTAATAGCTGGAACCTCTGCCTTAAGTCTTGCTCCATTCCAATCCATCTTTCAGTTACCAAAGTCATCTTTAGCACAGATCTATCCATATCACCTCCTATTCAAAAAATTCCAGTGACTCTTTATTATCTCCCTGATCAAATATAAAATTCTGTTTGCTATCTAAAGCCCTTCATAAGCTAACCCCTTCCTACTTTTCCAATATTTTTATATCCTACTTTTTCCAATGTACTCCATAAAATAGTGACACTGGCCTTCTCTCTATTCCTGAACAATGAATTCCAGTGTTTTCACTGGCTGTCCATCATGCCTGGAATTCTCTTCCTTCTGGCTTCCTTCAAGTCTGAGCTAAGATCCCACTTCTTGCAAGAAGCGTTTCCCAATCCTTTAACTGCTAGTGCCTCCCATTTGAGATTACCTCCAATTTACCATAGCTGCAGCATTATCAATATATCAATACAGATAGATCTCTTTTGTACATAGTTGTTTACATGCTGTTTCTCCCATTTTTAAAGGCAAAGATCATTTTTAACTTTCTTTGAATCCCTGGCTTAGCACAGTGTCTGGCACATAGAAGGCACTCAGGTGATGCCTGCTGACTTTACAAGAATCAGAAGACAATGATAAAATAAAGTACACAATTATAGCATAAATAGGCTATTGCCATAAAAAGGTGGAAAACAGAAGTCAACATAACGACCTTGAATATAACTATTTCCTAACAGAAATACAACCAACATAAATCTCTATAAGGAGAACAAAACAACACTGAAACTTTAACTAGCAATCACTAGGATCTCTTCAACAAGCAAAAAGTCATAGTAGCCAAAGGCAATAACCTTTTTAAAGTTTAAATTCATTTGTAAAGGATTATGTAGGAGAGCATATGAACAGTATCACTTAATAAAAGAGCAAAAAGCAATGGAGGTGGAAGTCTGGCATGAGACAGTGAAGTCAGATGATCACAAAAGTATTTAGAAATGAAACTGGAAAGATGACAGACACTAGGTGGAAAATGGAAGTAGGCTATCAAGAGTATCTTTATTTTCATCATTAAAAAAATCTTAAGTGCAGTACAAACCTCACAAGGCTATTGAAGATCATAAAGCATGCAAAGCACTTGCAAACATTAACATTTTATATTACTTATAACTGTTACATTAATAATATTATTCTAACAACACTGCATGTTTGCAAAATATGCAGCACCACAATCTTCAAAGAATCAAAATTGTACGTATGTATGATCCAGAGATTGAAAGAGAGGTGCCTGGTAGATGAAAGTGCCTATGACCAACAAAAATGTATATGAAAAAGGTGTTTAAGGGATCTCCATCAAGAAACATAATCAGAAAAGGAGCTGAGTCACTTGTGTAGTAAGAGTGATAAGAAACATACTGCCTAAAAACTATAATGGATTCAATAAAATAAAGAGACCTAATAGAAGGCCTCTAACACATGGACAAGAGCCGCACAGAATGAGGTGTGGCTGGATTAGGATCTGCACTGAGAGGTGTCCAATTGATATATTATCATGTATTAATTTCATGGGTTCTTATGGCTAGGTGGCACAGTAGATAGAGTTATTAGGCCTTGAGACAGAACCGAGTTCAAATCCAACCTCAAACACTTACTAGCTATGTGACTGACCCTGGGTAAGCTAAATAATCTCTGTTTACCTCACAGCACCTACCTCCCAAGTTTGCTGTGAGGATCAAATGAAATAATAATTGTAAAGGTCTTAGCACAGTGCATGGCATATAGTAAGTACTACATAAATGTTAGCTATAAAAATAATAATAATAATTATTATTATTATTATTACTACCGCCTAGTAGACAATTTGTTGGTTAAGCTTCTGTATAGCTAGGCTGGTTTTCTGATTACAAAAGTCCATGGCCAGGCACAAAAACAAAAACCTTTCAATCTTTGTAGAGCCTGAGACTGGCCTATGCTGACAGAGCCTTCGAAAACCCAAGATCATTCACCTATGTAGTACCAGGATAGGGCATTTGTAGAGGGATATGTGCAACAGAAAATAAATAGTGTATCAAAACTTACAGTGATAGTATCTGAGAGGGTTCACTTCCTTGCTGTCTGAAATCCCATATCTTTAACTGTCCAATTGAATTCACTGTGAGAATCTCAGGAGTTCGAAGGAAGGTCACTGCATGGAGTGTACTGCTGTCTGCATTATCTAAAATTAAGAAAACTGGACATCTGTGGTTGTTTTTAAACCATGTAAATACTGAGTGTACATTTCTTCCATTATTTTAAAGACGAAATCTTGCCAAATCTTTCAAATAATGAGTATTAGTAGTAAAGGAAGATTCTGAAGTCTTTAATTAAAAAATTTAAATATATCAATCCTCTTTTTAATACAGTTAATGAACTTAAAAAAAAGTAGTGATGCTAAACTGTTTAATTTCTTGTATCCCTTTTATATTTCTAATGTCCTACATCTGACAGCTGACCACAGTTTCAAGGACTACCATAATCTGATCCTTAAATGTTTTCTAGAATTTGGTTCCCCTTGCTTAACACTATTCTCCTAACAGCTGCTCCTACTTCAAGTCAGGTTACTCTCCTCATTGCCTCAACTACAATAACAAAATCTTCATTCCTACCTGGTATTCTTTATCCTTGCTTATTCAAATTGTCCTCATTCTTTAAAGTCCAGTTCAATTTCAGTTTCCCCTATCAAGTTTTCCCTGTGGACTCTAGTTTTCAAATTTGTCCTTTTCAATTCCTATATTATTTATAGCTGATACTGCACAATTTAGCACTTCATTAATAAGTTTTATGAGTAGGTAAGAATTCTTTAAGATGTGTAATTAATCTGTATAACTAGATTATAAATTCTCTGAGAACAAGAATTGTATTTCTCACAACATCCATAATAGTGCTAAGCACAGAAAAGATGTTTAAGAAATACTTGTTGATTAATAAAAGTAGGAATGGTGCTTATCGTAATGGAACCAATATTATTCATTGTGTAAAGCTAATTGGTTTACAAAAGGAATAACTTAACAGACAGGTTCCATTTTAAGTTGAAAACTAAGACGCTAGACTAGTGATTAGCAAACTCCAACCCATGGGATTCTGGCCCACCTTGTTTTTGTATTTCCAGTAAGCTTAGAATGGTTTTTACATTTTTTTAATACAATAAAACTATTTTAAAATGTAAAAAACTTGACTCATTCAAAGACTGAAAGAAAAAAATATAACATTAAATTCAACTATACCCATAGAGCCAGTTCTGGTTTTTATTTACAGATAAGATTAAACTGCAGAGTTTATCTCAGGGAATATCAGTAGCACAATTAAGTAAAAACAGACAATTTAAATTATGTGACTGATACATAAAGAATATTTTGTCCTAAATATAAAGCATTATTGCAACACAACATAGTCTGTTACAGGCTCTCATCTGACATGTCATTCACTTTCACCAGCTTTAATTTAAAGTTATATTTTTTTCTTTCAGTGGTTGAATGAGTCAAGTTTTTTACATTTTAAAATAGTTTTATTGTATTAAAAAATGTAAAAACCATTCTAAGCTTACTGGAAATACAAAATTAATTATCGCTAATATATACAGTTATCTGTTCCATATCACGACTTTCCCCACCAGAGTTTCCATATATTGAGGACCAGCATAAGAAATTTAATGAGAATTTTGGGGGAGTTTTGCAGAAGCTGGAGATGACACACAAAGGCCAGTAGAAAAACAGAAAAAGTTTAGAAACTCAGAAATGCATAAAACATATATGTATTATATACCATATCAACTCACATTTTATAATAAGGTACTATAAACACCCCATAAAAGAAAAAATTTAGACTTCTTCTCTGGTATGAAGAGAGGGACAAAAAATTTTATGTAGATTTTCCAGATCAAGGAAGCACCACACCCCTAAACCCCTCGATGCGGAAGGGATTACTGCAACTCCAAATAGTATACCTCTATGTCCTTAGATTTCCCACCATCCAGTTTGGATTCCAAGGTCCATCTCCACTTGTCTCACAACCACCTCAAATACAATATGTTTAAAACTACCAACATAATGCCCAAATCCTCTCAAACTGGTTTGTAGGATCATAAAATCATAGATTCAGAACTGGAAGGAACCTTCAAGACCACTGAGTTTAACCTATTCCCTATGGCTAAGGAAACCAAAGCCCAGGAAAGTGAAATGATTTACCCAAAGTCACGCATATAAGAAGCAGAGCCAGAATCTGAGCCACATCTTTCATCTCCAAATCAAGGGGTCTTTCTCACTACAGCACATGTCTGAGTCCTTATTTCTTCTGTATCTCTGTTGATATCACCACAATTCAACCAGGCGCAAAGCTCTGAGGAGATCTTTGACTCTTCCTTGTCTTTCAATTAGTTCAGGTAGCCTTAGTTCAGGTTAATTCTTCTTTCACAAGACCTTTTGCATATGTTCTTTCCTTTCTATTACTACTCTTATTACCATAGTTCAGGCAGTCATCTCATTTCTAAACTCCTGAAATAAAATCTTGTTCTCTCCCCAGATTCTTCCCCTTCAAATTAATTTGAAACATTTCTGCCAAATTAATCTTCCTAAAGCATCACTTTGTAGCCCTCTCTAGTTAATTCATCTTTGGCTTGGTGTTCAATTTCCCCCCACCATCTAGCCCCAAACTACCTTCTAGTTTTATCTCATACTAAATCTCCAATATTCTGAGCTACTATTTCCCAAACACTGTGCTTTCTCGCTTCCATTTCTTTGGTTCAAGCTCTTCTTACTGCCTGTAAATTCTCCTACTCTTGTCTTTGAAGATTCCATCCATTCTTGAAATTCCAGCTCAAAGCCATCTTCTCATTGATGTCTTTCTAGATCATCTCAAACAAAAACACTTTTCCATTCCTTTGCATCCCTAGAGCATTTAGTATGTATCACTCATATATAACTTTTTTATTCAGTTATTTATTTATACGTTTTAACTCCCATACTAAATTGAGTCCTTCGAGGACAGAGATTTTCTTGTACATCTCTGTATTCCTCAAAGCACAATGGTACAATGGCTCATAGAGCACAGGTAGCTACTTACGGGCCAAAGAAAATGAACTGATCAGTTCTCTTACCTATTGTTCGTACAGCTTCCTTGTAATCAACTCTGAAGAGATTGATTCTGCCATCTTCTCCAACTGTAACAATCTCTGGACTGTTACATACGATACCAGTACATGGTGCACTCCTATAGGAAGGACTACCTGGGCCAAAGTGGTAGTGGGCTCCTATCCATTCCTGGCTGACTGAAAGAGTCTGTGTAGAATAGGGAAGGGTGAAAAAAATACACCTTAAAGCCATTTGGCAATATCAAAAAATCAAGTTACCAAATAACAAAACTGTAGCAAATTTTTCTTCCCATGACATAGTACTTCTGGGTTTGAAGGAAATTAGAACATACCTAAAATAATCAGAGGTACAAAATGCTTTTGATTTTCTATTTCTATTTCTCTTCTCAGCTCCAAGAAAAACTTCTCTCCGTTCTTTAAAAAACACACTTTCCAAATCCCCATCCATTGGATTAATAAAGGAATGTATTTTAAATGACAAATAGCTTATTTTTCATCTTGGAATACCTCTTCCTAACAAAGCAGCTAAAAAGCCCCCAAGAAAGCAAGACTTCCAAAATGCTTTAAATAACTGTACACAATGTTTCCGTTTACTTAATTTGTTTTTCTCTTAAAGAAGCAGTTACTAGGTATCCAGGACTGTGTCTAAAAATAAATAATTTTTGTAGAGTAATCAGGTTGTTGTCAGAAATTACATGATTTCCTACAAATAACGTCATTAAGAAAATAAAAGCCACAGTTTACATTATTTAAATGTTTCACTCTTGAGTTTATTAAATGTGCCTATCATTAAGATGGCTTACATGAGAAGAACAAAAATCCCAACAGGCTTTCTTTTCTAGCTGTAAGCTGTATAAGACTTATGCCACTACATGAAGCTACAAGTTTTTCTCATCAAAGTGCCCTTTATTGTTTTCCAAAGGTCAACACACTGGGCTAGATTTTTTTGTGGGGCATTTTTAATGAAGATTTGCCACTGTCTCAACATCTATTAATAGAACCAAAGAGACATTTACATCCCTTAATGCAAATGAGATAACAAGTACTCTTATTTTCTTTGAGAAAAAGGCAAAGTAACATTTTTGTAGTTACTGACTAAAACAACACTTTATTAGGTTTAAATTAATAGAATTTCCACTACTTGGTAATGGTAAAGAATATTATGTTTAAAAAAAAAGACTGGGTCTACCTATCTCAACCAGGCTGCAAGTACAAGAACCTAGTCATGGGGCCAGTACCACTTTTATTGGCACAGGAACTTAATCTGTTTTGTTTCCTACATAAGCCAGTTTGCCTCCCCTTAGATAATTTGGTAGCCCCCTTACTTAATGCCATACTTAGTCTGGACACCCAGTTCCCTTACCCCAACCATTTAAGAACTCTAAAGCTCAAGGGCTCTTCCAGTCTTAGCCTTCCTGGTAGCAGGAATTATAGCCATGAACCACCATGTCCAAAGATTAGCTTTTTGAGAAAAGTCTACACTAATAGGCACATCTTATCATTTTTTGCCCTTAAAGTTTTAGGATTACAAACTGTAATTCCTTATTCAGTAAGGAAGTGCTTACATATTAACCTATAAACCTTAAGAATAATTTTAAAAGTTCAATTTTTGTATAAAATGTTATTTACCTGATTATTTGGATGGTGAAGAAAAACTGTTACACATCCTGTTGATGAAGCAGCTACAATTCTTTCCTGGTCCAAAAACTAAGCAGTAGAAAAATCTTGCTCATTACAGATTCAAAATATTAGTAAAACATTGTACAATTTTACGTAGTGATAAACACAACCACAATTGTAAACATAAAAGAGACAATAACTTATGTTAAATGTTATATAAAGTATAATATTTTACATTTTATGAAGTATGTACTTTCAAATATAGTATTTCATTTTATTCTTACAACTCAGTGAGAAAGGTCAGAAAATGTTATTTCCAGTTTACAGAGAAGTAAACTTAAGCTCAGGTAGCTAGGTGGTTCAGTGGATAAAACACTGGGCTTGAAGTCAGGAAGACCTGAATCAAAATTGGTCCTCAGACACTTAGGAGTATGACCCTGGGCAAGTCATTTAAGTTATTTGCCTTAATCCAATGGAAAAAGAAATGATAGACTACGTCAGCATCTTTGCAATAAAAAAACCCCATGGACAGTATGGTCCACAAGGAAACAAAGAGTTAGATATGACCAAACAACTGAAAAACAACAAATTAAAGCTCAGAGGAAATAACAAAATTATAAATAACTCATTATTTAAAGTGGTTTTTTTGGAGTGGGGTGTGGGGTAAATCCAAACCCACAATGTTATCAGAGAAGGAAACTCACAGGATGGAAATTCTTACATAAGCAAATGGGCAAGACAGAGTACCAATTAGTCTGTAATTCACTCTCTTTGAGATAAGATGAGAACCTGGTCTTTCCACCTTTAAAGCCAGTTCTCCATCCACAGAGCCCTAATGCTTCCCATGTAGTACTTTACAGTTTATAAAACACTTTCCTTCAGACTCTGTGAAGTAGGCATGGTTAAGTATTACTTTATCAGAGGAGAATATGGTCAAAGAAGCTAAAATCTTATATGGTATATTACAAAAATTTTCTCTTGCCTGTTCCAGTCTGAAACTATTACACATTGCCTTTCCTTATTAGTAAGTGCAAAGTAATGAAAGCACTTTGAAAAGTTAGTGCACAGACATTATGATAAATGGATGTTTCTATAAATTTGGGTTTTCTTAGGCTATTCTCAATCTCAGAAGTGTGAACATTAGATTATCTCTGGACCATATGAATATATCTTTAGAGAAATATTTTATAATATTTTAAGTCTTAAAATGTCTAAGTTACCTGCAAGTCCATTACATCACCATGATGTTTGATGTCACATAATAACTGATGATCTCCTTCAAACCCTCCATCACCACTCAAGTTACCAAAATCTCCAATACACCAGAGTGAAACACTGTTTTCCTGTAAATTAGGAGTATTTTTATGTTTTAAGAGATTAAGCATATTTTAAAAAAATAACAATCTTCATTCACTTCAAATATACTATGTACCACTTTTGGATTATCAATTATTTAGTAACAGTTTAAACCAATCAACTAGTTTCCATTCTGTAGGAATCCTAAGAGGTGGATGGTAAGGAATGTGGTCAGTAACTATTGCAACAATTCACTTACCTTATGTATTATCTCCATTGCTGATAATAAGAGGACAATCATGGAGGCATGAAATTTTATGAATTTATAAAGGAATTCTCACTCATTTAAGACCACTAAGCATCTTTATTAAGTGGGAGGGCACTGTAAGAAGCTAGGAGCAAGCACAACACAGAGATAAGAAAATAAGCCTGCTTTCAGATTTATATTTGAGATCACACATTATGTAAAAATAACTATAAGGAACAGAGTAAGTGCATAAGAAAGTTATTAAAATACATTGAGGCAATTGGTGGAGCTATGAATTGGTCCAGCTATTCAAGAAGACAATTTAGAAATGTGCCTAAAGAGTTATAAAACTGTGTATATATACCTTTTTACATAGGGATAACATTATTAATCATACGTGCAAAAATATTTATAGCAGCTATTTTCATGGTAGCCAAAAATTGGAAACTAAGGGGTAACCATCAATTGGAAAATGGCACATTATGTGATGGGATACATTCCGGCTGTAATAAATTGATGGAAGACACCTGGGAAGACTTGTATGAAATGCTGTAAGGTAAAAAATGCCAGAAAAACAATTTATACGACAGTTTTTAAAAAACATATAAAAATTAAGAATTTGAAAGATAAGAATTCTAATTAAGTCAATTATTCACCATGATTCCAAAGAACAGATGATGAAAAATGTATTTATCTCCTGAGAGGTAATAAATTATGTATGCAGATTGAGACATTTTTTAGACATCGACAAAATAGAAATTTGTTTTGCTTGACAATGCATATTGGTTAGGTTTTTCTTCCCCCTTCTCCCAGGGGGAGGTGGGAGAGAAAATAAATATTTGTAGGAAGCCAGTGGAATCGCTCTGAGGAAGAAGTGCTGTATATGGGAAAGAGCAAATTTTAAGTCGGAGATCCTCGGTTTAGATTTCTTGCTGGTTGATCTGGGGCAGGAAGTCTAACCGCTCTGGGCCTCAGTTTCCTCATCTGTAAAAAGAGTTGAACTGTAACAGACGATATCTAACATCCCTCCTGGCTCTGACGTCTATGGTCCGGGGTGAGGGCTCCTTTTAGAATGTGCCCAAAGCAAGGAGCGTGAAGCTCGCGGGTTGCTCCGCGTGCGTGGGCAGGATAGCGAGGGGCGAGGGGTGGGCTCAGTAGAGTAAGCACGAGGAAGATGCGGCAGGATGGGAAGGGGGAGTGCGACTCGCGAGTACCTGGCAACCATGACACAACAAAGAGCATACCTCATTATCCCAAGAGCCGGTGGCGAAGGTCTCGGCGGGCTGCAGACTCCCGGGGGGTACCGGCCGCCAGCGGGTTTTGCTGATCTTCTGGGACACGAACTTGGCAAAGATCTCTTCCATGGCTGAGAGGCCACAACTCTACCGCGCGCCCTATCCCTGGGCCCGCCTCTTCCGGCCTGCTCGCCCACCTTTCCGGCATCGTGATGGGCTAAGAAAGGACACCCGGGAGACGGCGACCGAAGAAAGACAAACTTCTTCGATAGACTCCGAAAGTCTTTCGATTTCTAAGAGGTAGTAGGACGCTGGAAGCTCTGATAATTTGGGTTGGAGCACTGTGTGGATGAACGTCCTGAGGTTGCCCTTCGTTTGGTTCTACACCCTCCTGTTCATCTTCCCAGTAGATCTTCCTGCCTATCGTCAGCTTTGTGAATTCAAGAAAGCACTCCTCTTTTCTCTCCCCCCTCAGCTGTCATCGTAACTTTTAATTTGCATTTTAATTAGGACATGATGGTTATTAAAATCCAGAAACGATTAGGCGTTTCTGAAAGTAAATACCCATTTAAAGCAAATCTCCAAATTATGTCTTTATAATTTTGGGGGTTTTTTTCTGTGCCATGAGACTGCAGAAAACAAAACAAAACAAAAAACCCAAACAGAAAAAGAACTGGGGGAAAAGATTCCCGCACGGTTTACTTAATAAGCTACCTTCAGTGGCTTTCTATTAGCCACCAGAGGAAGTATAATTCCTTTATGTGGTCTTCCAAGCGCTCCCCAATCTTGCCTCAAATTGCTACTCTAAATATCTGGGTCAGAATCCCTTGCAGGCATCCTTTGCATAAAAAAGACTGGTTTGCTTAATATTCCCTAGCATCTTTCTCTTTTTTTGCTTACATCATTCTGCCTGAAATTCTACCCTCCCTCACGACTGTCACAGAAGGGATCTTTCCCATCCTTTAAGGAACAAAACAGATGGAGTCTTATGTTCCCACATAAGTGAAGAGATATTAAAGGAGCATCTAAGCTGCCCTTCCTCCCTTAAGGCATCAAAACCGGATGAACTGCTTCAAAAAAAAAAAAAACTGGTGGGTGTGACTGCTGAGATAATCAATAACCTCTGAAGGCTTGTGAGGCATGGAGCAAGTACTGCCAGGAACTGTCGATAAAGGTTCCTCAGTCTTCAGAGCAGAAGTATAGGCTACTAAGAAACTAGCAACCTTGACTTTATAGCTAGCATTTATATAAATGCTTTAAGGTTTGCAAAAACACTTTGCAAATATAATTTCACTTGATCCTAAGAACAGCCAACTGAGGCAGAGAAAGATTCGTTGACTTGTCCTGGGTCACAAGGCTAGTGAGCCTCTGAGCCTGAATTTGAATTTATATTCCCAGGTCCAGTGATCCATTTCACCACCTAGCTACCTAAATGACTCCAACTCCTGACAGTTCTAAAAATGTGGTAGTTGACATGTAGAAAAGAAAGCCAGTTTTGATTCATCAAGTTCATTCCACATTAATGACACAGATTGGTAGATCAGAGGAATGCTATATATATGCTTTACCTAGATTTCTGCAAAACATACAATAAAGATTCTTATGCTAATCTTGTGGACAAGGTGGAAAGAGGAGGGCTAGGTAATTATGTAAAGTAAGTGGATTAGGAACTGGGTTAATGATCAAACCAAAAAAGTAGTTATTAATGGTTCATTATCAGCTTGGAAAGTGCTTGGTCCTATGCTTTTTAACATTTTTATCACTGAGATGGATAAAGAGATAGATGGCTTGTTTATTATATGATTTGCACATGCAGAAAGAAAAGATAATTAACAATGAATGAAGAGTCAGTTGTCAGAGTGATCTTGACAGTTTAGAAAGTTGAATTAAATCTAATAAGATGGACTTTAATAGGATAATTGTAAAGACACTTGATTTTTAAAAAAAAATCAGTTTCACAAGTAAAAGACAAGAGAGGCATAACTAGACATCAGTCCATCTGAAAGAGATCTGGGAGGTTTTGTATTCTGCAAGCTCAGTAAGAGTCAATAGTGATGTGGCTGCCAAGAAAGCTAATTCAATCTCAAACTTCATAGAGTGGTATGGGATCCAGAATTAGGAAAGTAATAGTTTCACTGTACTCTGCCCTGGTTAGACTACATTTGAAGTATTACATTCAGTTCTGGGTGCCACATTTTAGAGTGGACATTGATAAGATGGAGAGTATCCAGAGGAAAGCAGCCAGAATAGTGAAAAATCTTGAGATCAATCCCCACAAGTTAAATAAAGGAAAATACTTAGAGGGACTGTGACAAACTGTCTTCAAGTATTTGAAGGGCCATCATGGGGAAGAGGGTTTAAATTTGTTCCTCTTGGCTCTAGAAGGCAGACTTATAGTAATGGGTTAGAAGATGCAAGAAAGGCAAATTTAGACTTGATATAAGGAAAATCCTCCCAACAATTAGAGTTATATAAAAGTGAAAAGGTATAACCTTACTCTCATTGAATCTGGCTTAAGGAGGGAACAATATACACACTAAATTGGATATCTTACCCCACAGGAAAGTAGGGGGGCAGGGGATAAGAGGGGGATGATAGAAGGGAG
>JAQQSW010003622.1:0-14648 GCA_028646575.1 Pseudocheirus occidentalis | reverse complement strand
GGTATTCAACTGCCTATCCCTTTTGACCCAGCAATACCGCTACTTGCTGTGTTTCCAAAGACAATTAGAGAAAAAGGAAAAGAAATTCTACTTTCTAAAATGTTTATAACAGGTCTCCTTGTGGTGGCAAAGACCCGAACATTGCAGGATGCCCATAGATTGGGGAATGGCTGAACAATCTGTGTAAAGGATTGTGATGGAATACTACTGGGCTATGAGAAATGAGGAGCTCAAAGATTTTAGAAAAAAAATAAAGAAAAACTTGCATTACATAACAAAGAGCAAAATGAGTGGCCCTCGAGAGAACACTGTATGCAGTAGCAGCAATGTCATTTTAAGAATGACTGTGGGGGCGGCTGGGTGGTGCAGTGAGTAGAGCACCAGCCCTGGAGTCAGGAGGACCTGAGTTCAAATCCAGCCTCGGACACTTGACACTTAATAGCTGTGACCTTGGACAAGTCACTTAACTCCAACTGCCCTGCCCCTCCCCCTCCCCAAAGAGCAAATAAAAAAGAGACGACTTCGAATGAGTAAGTTATTTTTACTATCATACATACTCAAGTCATCTATAGATGACACATGAAAAAAGACACGATCAGGACTCAGAAAAAGAACTGATAAATACAAGTGTGCAAGGAATAATTTTACACACGCACACAGACACACACACAAGGATACACAGACGCACGCCTATTTTGTGTGAGGGCAGCCGCCTTTAGGGCGGGAGAAAGAAAAAAAAGAAATTTACAAGATACTTTTATTGTATATTTGAAAAGGACAGCGAGTTGAGCATAGTGGACTTGCAGTTTTATGTGCACTCGTCTTTTTTATTGTACTATATTAGAGGAATGCTTGTTTTATTCTACAAATTAAAAATGAAATATGAAAAAATAATAGAGGACTTTCAAGCTTTACTGATGAAAAGGCCAAAACAGAAGAGCAAATTTGCCATCAAACACAAGACTCAAGGGAAGAATGAAAAAGTAAACATCAAGGAGGAATCATAAGGGACTTAATAAGGTTAAACTATATACATTCTTATGTGAGAAGATTTTATATACATATGTGTGTACACATATATACATATAAATACACATACTTACATATATATCCATGTGTATGGGTACACACACATATACATACAACTCCCAAGAACTTTATCCTTATTAGGGCCATTAGAAGGAGCCTACGTAGACTGAGAGCATGGATATAAGTCAGTTACAATAGGATGCTCTTTAAAAGTAACAAAGGTGTGAGAAAAAGGAATGCAGTTGAAGAAAAGAGAGAAAGAGGATGATTGTGAAAACAAAAGAAAGCATTTTTACACTGGAAGGGAAATAAGAGGGATGGAGGGCAAAGCTTGGACATCACTCTCATCAGAATTGGTTCCAACAGGAAGAAGGGAAAATATGTGTATATTGAATGTGTATATATGTGTACACATACACCCATTTGGGTAAAGAAATCTATCTTACCAAAGAGGGACGTAAGAGGGGAAGGGCATAAGAGAAAGTGAAGGGCAGATTAAGGGAAGCAGGAATCAGAAGTAAACAGTCTTTAGAGGAAGGACAGAGAGAGAGAGAAAGAGAGAGAGAGAGAGAGAGAGAGAGAGAGAGAGAGAGAAGAAAATAGAATGGAGGCAATGCACAACTAGTCGTCAGAACTGTGGATGTGAATGGAATGAACTCACCCATAAAACAGAATTGGACAGTGAAGTTGATTAGAAACAAGAACCCAGCAATATGTTGTTTACAAGAGACACGCTTGAAACAGAAAGACACAGAGTTAAAACAAGTGACTGAAGCAGAATTGATCATGCTTCAGCTGAAATAAAAAAGGCAGAGACAACAATCATGATCTCAGACAAAGCAAAAGCAAAAATAGACCTAATGAAAAGAGATAATCAGGGAAACTATATTTTGTTGAAAGTTAGATAATGAAGCAATATTTTTAAAAATTTACAGCAAGTTTCTTTGATAAAGGCCTCATTTCTCAAATATATAGGGAACTGAATCAAAGTTATAAAAATATGAGCCATTCCCCAAATGATAAATAGTCAAGGGATATGAATGGGCAGTTTTCAGAAGAAGAAATCAAAGTTATCTACAGTCATATGAAAAAAATGCTATAAATCACTATTGAGAGGTTCCAAAACTTATTTGGCCTACTGCTCCCTTTAAAAAAAATTACTCAGTGACCTCCTGGAAATCTACGTTCCTTAACCCTTTAATGATTTGTTGTGGGTTATCTTTTTTCTCTTTTTTTCAAATTTCCATCATTTAAAAAAAGATGGAAATCCATTGGATTGTGCCAATACCCTCCAATTGTGTGGTATTATGCACTTTGGGGACCCATGGAAATTAAAACAGCTCTGAGTCAACAATTTATACTCAGAAATGGGAAATGCTGGAGGGGACATGGGGAAATAGGTATGTTAATGAATTGTTAGTGCAATTATTACCAAAGTGCAATAAAACTACACAAACCTTTAAATCTGTGATATCCCTTCTATTCTGTATCCCAAAGAGATCAAAAGAAAAGGAAAGGACAGATAAGTACAAAAATATTTACAGCAGCTCTTTTTGTGGTGGGAAGGAATTGGAAGTTGAGAGGATGCCCATCAATTGGGGAATGGCTGAGCAAGTTGTGGTTTATCATTGTGATAGAACGCTATTGTGCTATAAGAAATGACAAAAGTGGAAGTTTCCAAGACATCTGAAATCTACATGAATTAGTGCAAAGCGAAATGAGAAGAACCAGGAGATCATTGTATATCATATCATCAACATTGTCCTGATGCTTGTGAAAGACTTAGCCACTCTGATCAATACAATGATTCGAAACAGTGTGGAACTAATGATGCCCAGTGCTGTGTACCTCGAGAGAGAGGACTGCTGGACTCTGAACACAAATGGTCATTTCCTCACTTTCCTTTTTTTGCTTTCGGGCAACACTACTTTATGGAAATAACATTTTGTGTGATTTCAAATGTACAATGGGTATCATATTGTTTGCCTTCTTAGTGGGCAGAAGAGGTGCCCCAGAAGTGGGGCGGGGCAGAGGGGGAGAACTGGAACTCAAAACGGTATCTAAATGTTAAAAATAAATAAATGGTTTGAAAAAGAAGAATAGAAGAAAAAGAGCTTTTTCTCTACTGAATCAAGTGCTTTTTTCATAATCAACAAATGCCAAGTTCAGTAGAATCTTACATGTGGTTCAAATATTGTGACATTCTTGAAGCAGAGGTTGGATCTAGAAGGTAAAAAGTTTGAAATTCCAAAACAGGGAGTTTCCATTTCATCCTAGAAGGAAAGAAAATCTAGAGCTTCCTGAGAGAAGAATTGCCTGTGTCCAACACATGTTTTAGGACAATTCACTGGACTACTGTGTGGAAAACTGCATCATTAGAGAGGGGATAGACTAGAAAGTATTCATGCCAATTACAAAGTGATTGTGTTAATGCAACTGAGGGACACCCCAACCCCACCCCAAACCTGGGGGCAGTGGCCAAACAGAAGGAAAGGCATGTACACACACACACAGAGCTACACACAAATTATATATATATATATATATATATATATATTTGTATGTATGTATATACATATGTATGTGTGTGTATATATATATATATATAAACACACATATATACAGTTTCTGCCAGCTTTCCCAGGCAAACTTAATATATATAAAGGTTTCTACCTGGGAAAACTGGCCACATCCCGCCAGCAATAGATATAAACCCTAAAGGATTTTTGCCTGGACCAAAACCCAGTCCTGTAACTCAAATCTTGGTGGGAGAATTTTTCACAGCAAAGGCTCATGCTACATAAGCACACTTTAAGTTATTAATACTAACAGGTGTGAATTCAAATGAGTAAAGTTTTATATGTATTTCTTAATATTGTTGATGTAAAATTAAATCCATCTATATTGTGAAATTTGGTGATATCAAGGGAGAACAATCAATCCTCTTTGGATGCTGTGTAAAGTAAATTAGAGATGCTTTTAACTGAACCTGACTAGAAATGGCTTTTGCTTCACATTTCAGTTTCATAATATTGTTTATGATATTATCCAGATATCCTTTTCAGAACACAGCTACTTTTCTCATCTGAATGTTGCTATATTGTGAGCTCAGCAGTTAGTGGGAAAGAAAATGTTTGCAACCTGTTAATATTTGGAAATACTTGCCTATAGTAAAGAGGAAGCTTCACCTAGAATTACTTGGCTATCACTTAGGAAAATTGTAAAATTATTGGTTAAGTTATTAGGCATTATTACAATAAGGTCAATTTAATTAATAATTAGTTATTAACACATTAATATGACACTATAGATATGATGCATGAAACCAAAACTTGTTCTTTGAAAATAATAACATTCATATACCTTTACCCAACTTGATTTTTTAAGTGAATAATTTTTTTAAAAGACAGAAGAAGGGGAAATCACAACAATAAAAAAATAATGATTATAAAATACTTTGAGTAGTTATATGGCAACAAAACTAAGAACACAAAAGAAACAGAGTATTACCTTCAAAAAAGAAAATTTCCCAACTAACAGAAATATGTATCTGAAACAAACAAATCTCAGAAAAGGAAACAGAGCTATCTATGAAAGGGAACAAACTGATGGGGTTTGTGATTTATGCTTCAAGGCACTTTGTGGATCAGAATCCTCTCTACAACATTGCTTTCAAGTTGTCTACCAATGGACTGATCTTCATGAGTCAAACCTTCCTCTCTTCTCCATATATTTATCTCCTGATAGGTCGGATACACCAAGCATAAGGGTGATAGAAAAAAGACAAGATAATCCCTTTATATGTTTGATGACACCACAATCCTGCAAGTAACCATCACCATTATTGTCACCATCACCTTCGTTGTCACCATCACCATCAACATCACACTCATATATCACTTTAAAGTTTGCAAACCACTTACAACTATCATCTCACGCTGTTAGTAACTTACACTTCTTTACAAAATCATCTTCTTTCCCAGGCCCTGAACTGATAAAGCTTCAAATGAAAGACAAAAACTAAAACCTTTCCCTAAGGCCCTCCTCCAATGAGTCATCCCAACATGGAAATGATCCTGGTTTCCTGAAAATAAGACTGGGTGGTTCTCACCAAGCTGGAGACAAGAAAGCACAGAAATAAACGGCTGAATTAGAAGAGGTCTCCACAAAAGTGCAGAGTACATGCAGGAAACTAGGATGACATAAAGCAAGAATGAAAGGGCAGTGCCAGAGCAGGGAAGGCCTTGAATGCCAGCTGAAGGATATGAAGTTTATTTGGTAAGTAACACGGAGCAAGCTGTGAGAAGACATTGATGTAGACCAAGTGAGAGGAGGCTAGAGGAAAGGACATAAGACAGATGAGCCATTAACATTTAGACCAATAAATTAAAAAAAATCAAATCAATCTAGATGCTTTTGGTGTAAGGGCAAATACTTCACTGTCACCTGGGAACACCTGTATGTTAACCTGGATCATAGACACAGAGTTAATCACTCTGACTAGGGCAGTGCATGGAGGATCTTTTCTAGCTCTGTCCATGAAGCATCATACCACATACTCACTGATTCTGTCATTCATTAAAACCAGCAAGTACTTTTTCAGAAAGACTGAGGTCTAACTGACCTCTATTTAGAGCTTGTGAATCTGACTCTGAACCCAGACGGGGTAGGCATAAATTTATAATTTATAATATATAATAATTCCTAATGTAATAATTATCATTAATTTATAATAACAAAAGTTTGTCCCCTTTCCTTCTATTCCTCTCAAGTAACAAAAGCCACATTATTATTTTGGTATATGGTAAAAAAAAAAGCCTTCAATAAAATACTCTCCTCATTCATCTTTAAAATTATACAAACTAGAATAATATAAAGATCTTTCTTTAATATAATCAAAAGTATAAATATGAAGTCAAGAGGTAGAAGTATTTGCAGAGGAGAAACACCAGGAGCTTTAACAGTATAAAGAAAAACAAAGCAAAAGTATTCCCTCTCTTTATTACTATTTTATTTACCTCCAGAAATGCTAGCAATAGCAATAAGATATGAGAGGAAATAGATGTATAATTATTGGCAAAGAGAAGAAAATTTAGCTGTATTTATATATAATATGATAGTTTACTTAGAAAACCCCAGAGAATGAGCAAATCTAATTGAGATGATTGATAGCTTCAGCAAAATAGTAGTATACAAAATAAATTTATAAAGCCATCAATCTTCTTATACTGTACTGACAAAATACAGGAGGGAATGATAAGAGGAATTGCATTCAAAATAACTATTAAAATATAAAATATAAGGAAGCCAATCAACTAAGACATGCAGAAATTATATATATAAAACACTTCATATCAGCGGTTCTCAACCTGTGGGTTATGTTCAATTTCTAATGATGAAAATACATCCCACATATCAGATATTTACATTACGATTCATAACAATAGCAAAATTACAGTTATGGACACCATGTTAAAGGGAAGGTTGAGTACCACTGCTTTATATTAATAAAAGAAAACACAAAATAGAGAACTTTTGTAGTACTGATAATTTGGTCATGTCAATATAACAATAATGGTACTACCTTAAAAATGTATAAGTTTAGTGCTTTAAAATTCAAATCAAACTACCAAGTGAATATTTTAAAGAGCTAGACAAAACAATAAAAAAATTCATTTGCAAGAAGGAAAGATCTAGAATTTCAAAAGAAATCATGAAAAATGGACCTGGAAATTTATCAGACCACAAACTACGTTGTAGGGTGGTACTACTCAAAACTATTTTGGCACTAGTTTTAAAAAAAAGTAGAACAGTAGATCAGTGGAATAGACTAGATAAGCAAAACCAGAAGAGAAGGAAAACCAAAACCCAGTGTTTGATAAGCAGAGGAAAATACATTAATATGCAAAATACTTCCTGTTAAACAAGAACTGCTAATATAATCTCAAAAGTAATTGGACAGATCAACCTTTCATATCATATATTACCACAATAAGTGGCAAAGCAGAGACAAATATGAATGGGTTCGTGCTGCCATAACTTGGCTTGCCTTTCCTAGGTGTTAACCTCAAGGTTCTTTGTACATGCAAGGTCTTGAGTCCATCAGGAAAAAATCCATCCTAAGTACTAACCTCAGCTTTCAGCCATGCATTTCAGAAGGAGTTTAAAAATAAAAGCTGGGCCCATTAAGAGAAAAAAAATGATGGAGTAAGACCAGACTCAGGCCAGTTTTCCCCATGCTCATAGATGGACACAGTAAAGTTCTGGGTTAACTTCAGCCATGATGTCAGTTCCTGCTCAATACACAGGCCTCCATTCAACAGAACATGCTGGCTTTTTATGATCAACAGGCAGTCAGAGATTCCTTCCTTCTGAAAATGAGAAAATTTTAAAATATGGCCCCTACTCCCCGCCCCCAGTGCCTGCCCCAGCAATTGGCTGCAAATGAATTAGAAGAATTGTTTTTCTGCCAGCATCCCTGGCAGAAGATGTGGCTCAGGAGTCTCAGCAGGTGGGACTGGCTGAGGACGGTTTCATTCATTCTGTGCACCTCTCTCATCGTCTCCTCAGCAGGTCATAACTGGACCAGATCAATAAAGTGAACAAATTTGCCTTCTTTCTTTGCCAAACCCATTTCCTCCTGTGGCCCGGCAAGAGTAGCTCTGTGTCACTCATCATCCTGTGTCTCCTGAAGACCCTAGCAACAAAGGCTCTTTGGGCTTAACCCTTCTGGTTGTTGTGCTGGGAAATAGAGAACATTTGGGCACTATTGCTGTATTTGTACTGGAATTGCAAACACACTTAGTACCTGAACCCCAGAGCTTTCTACTCATAACAAAACATGGTAGCTTTCACAGAGAAAGAAAATTCTGTGGATACCTCTGAATGATGCTAAAAACAGAATAAAATGAAAAATCTAGCCTTTGAATGTTCATGATTTTAAAAGATTTGAGAGACTCTAGGAGTTTATAAGATTGCTTGTGCTCCATTTTATGGAAGAAGCAGCCAAGGCTAAGAGAAGGCACATGATTTGCCCATGGTTACACTTATCTTCATTGCTCACAGTAAAGTCAGGCATTTCTTTCTCTGCCTGAGTCATGCCCTATCAAGCTTGGCAGGCAACTATCTACATCCCCATAATTTTTAATTCCAATTTGAAATGGTAAGGTCAATTATGCTAATCCCACATGTGTGGGTACACAAGTTAAAGGATATTCTATGGTCTCCATTCCTGGAGCAGGTGAATGAGATCTCCCCTTGTCTTCATGAATTGTGACTCATTTTCAAGGGTTTCTTGAAGTAAGAAACTCTTGTTTGAAGGGTGACTTGAGTGGGGAATCTTAACCCATTCGTGCTGTCCTATTCTGGGTGATACTCTATTGTTACAATGGATCTGTAATCTAACTCATGTGCTGTGGGTATTTCCTTCATTGATTCAGATTATAGACCAATGATGATGGCCCACCATGTGTAAATATTGCCAAACTCTCTCAGGTCACCACAGAAATTCCACCCAACATCCCAGGAGCCTTCCTTGTATACTGCTTGTCCTTGATAGGGTGCCACATCCCCTTTGGGACGTAGGCAGGGACTGAGATGTTCTGGACCTGGACTGGGTGTTATGTACCAACTGCCCTCAGAACTATTCCCTGAATTCCTGACTACAAGGAAAGGAACAGTAATTAATGATAACCATAGCCTCAAAATATCCTGCCAAAATCAACCAATAAACCGAACTGGAACTGGGCCATTCTCACAGACTGAACTGTTTGTTACCCATAATTGCCTGAACTTAACATCTATCTATAAAACTTCAGAAACAGCCTTTCTAATAGCTGTCACCAGGCCAAATACTCACAATCTCCAAGCTACACAGAATGAAAAGCTTTCCAACAATAGGGCCCTGGAAGAGGAGATCAAACTCCTGTGGGAACAGGATGAGGTACACATCATTCCTGTTGTTCTGTGAACTGCCAGACTGGTCCCAAGGATGCTCTCAATGACCTGATAGGCAACTTACAACCTTTTATTCCCTTACAAAATATGCATCCTTATTTACCTACATAGTATCCCACAGAATAAGAACAATTAAGAAACAGTTTGATAGAGACCTACCCCAGTACCATTTCTGTCTGGATCCCATAGGAAAAAAATGAGGATGATTTCATCATAGTAATCATTAACCCCTTCTTCCCCCTCCTCTTCCTCTGAAGGAGGATGATGGCTCTCATTTCTAGTCAACTGAATACTTTCTCCATAAAAGTCAATGACAGAGTTAATGCAAACAAGTATCGTTATGTTCAAATAGGAAAGTGGGTCACAGATGAGTGAAATGACTAGTCCAAAGTCCCAAGTCACCTCCTGAGCCCCTCTTCAAGACACTTTCCATTAGACCAGGTGATGGTTTGCCAGTTTTAGCCAGAGAAGAACACACACACACACACACACACACACAATGAGGAAGCCACAAAGGGAAGCTTCTGACTAGATCATTTGTCCAGAGCAGCTATTTCCTCTAATTTGGGTAGAGATTGATGATTGCTACATGTCCACAGAGGCAGCAAAGGAGCTTATAGATGTTGAGCCCAGCTGGGCCATCCTGGGGACATTAATAATTGTCTCGTTGCTTACTGTCTGCTCACCCATTGAATGTAATGATACCAAAGGCCTCAAAGCCCAGCATGTACAAATGAGCTGAATGCAGACAAACATGATCAGTGCACATCTCAATAATGGGGGTCCATGAGGAGCCCCCCCTTAAGATGTCCAACAACCCAAGCTGCAGTGCTATCCTGAGACAACTGAACAGATCAGGACAATAAATGAACTGGCCAAATCTTCATTTAGTCTCCTGAGATAAGGAAATGTGTCTGGAGAACATGCCCTGGAGAGGACTGCAGGTACATAGGTCAGAACCTTGCTGAGAGGGCTCCCAAGAAACCTTTCTTTGTGAGTGAGCAGCAATGAAAAGGTCATGGTATAGAAAGACGGCTGAATTTGTAGTTGGTGGGCTGAGATTAAGATCCCCCAGTCTGCTCTTTGTTAAATTTGTGATCTTAGAAAAAATAACTTCAACTTCCCTGGGGCTCCCACCTCTCTAAAAGAAGGGACAGATTAGGGGCTCCATTTTCCACATCTGTAGGTAGAGGAGGTTGAACAGAATGGCTTTTGAGGTCCCTTCCTGTTCTAGAACACAAGCATATTCAGTACTCAAAATAAGGTGCTGATAGCCTCCTGACCTCTATCCCCCTGAATATGTTAGCTGGTGGCTCTGAGACTTGGCAGGAAAGAATAAAGCCTAGCCAAGACCAAATGAACAATGCAACCTCAGACTTGTGAGGAATCTCTTAAATAGGGTTTTGTTGCCAGCTGAATGTGTTCCACCCTGTTTGGTCAAGTTTCCTCTTCCCATTCTGGCTTTATTTTGGGGATCTAGGTGAAGGTAGGGGTGGGGCCCAGGGACCAAATCATTTGCTTTCTTTGTCCACAGCTGGAACATCGCATCCCAATGACTCATGGGTGAAACCAAATAATGGAGCAGGAGAGCCGCTTGACTGGGGTGATTGGAGATCTGTGGCTGTTTGGGATGGCTCATTGCACTAGAAGGTTTTATTGTTGATGTTCAGGTGTTTCAGTCATGTCTGACCCTTCATGACCCCATTGGGGATTTTCTTGGCAAGAATACTGGAGCATGTTGCCATTTCTTTCTCCAACTCATTTTAAAGATAAGGAAATGGAGGTAAATAGGGTTAGATGATTACCCAGATTCACTCAACCAAAAGTATCTGTGGCTGGATTTGAACTCATAAAGATAAGTCTTCCTGATTTTAAGACCACTGCTCCACTGGGAAAAAAGTTAGTTCCCTGAATATTTGATTAAAAAAACAACAAACCACAAAGAGATGGTGCCAAGGCACCAAGCTCAAATATCCCTGTCTCCTATGAAATGTATCCCCAAGCCCAGCTGGGAGAATTCTCTTCCTTCCGCATGGAAGAAACAGCCTGGCATAGTAGAGAGAGTGCTGAATTGGGAGTCAGCAGGAACCTGGGTTTGAGTCCTACTGCAGACACTTTCTAATCATGGTACTTTGGGAGAATTCCTTAACCTTTTAGTGTGGACAAGAATACTTCTAGATTTATTTGTCTTGGAACTTCTCTCAAAATACCCTGTCTGATCTCATGAGCTCTTGTGGGCTCAATGTTCACCTCTATATAGATGAGTATTATTCAGCCTTTCTCTCTACCCAGACATTCAATCTCACATCTCCAAATGTTGGTTGGCTCTCTCCACTTGGACATCCCTTCAGCATCCTAAACTCGACCTGCCAAATATTCATCCACCACCCCAAACCTTTCCCTCTTCTGATCCCCTCCCATTTCTGTCAAGGGCACCATCCAACTTCCAGTTAGGCAGGTTTACAACCTGAGAGTCACACTTGGCTCTTAGACCTCACTCAGTCCCCATATGTAAGTCTTGTTGATTTTTCTTCCAAAGACTTTTTCACATGAATCCTCTTCCCTTTATTAGTGAAGCTCCTAGACCTTCCCTACCCCTCACTTGGACTACTTCGATAGACTGCTAATTGATCTTTCTGCTTCATCTCTCCTCATTCCAATCCATCCTCCATGCAGTTGTCAAAGAGATTTTCTGAAAGTACAGATATATTTAACTCTGAAATTATTTCTATATACCCTATATCTATGATACACCAGATCACTACCCTGTTAATGTGATGCCCCAATGTCTGTAAGATGAAATGCTAAGTTCTCTCTTTGGCTTTTGCACTGGCCATCCATGTACAGGGAATTCTCTCCTTCCTCTCTCAAATTTGTAAAATATCTTTTCCTTCAACACTCAGCTCATGCACTGTCAACATCTGCTCAAAGCTTACTCTGGTTCCCCCAACTCCCAGTGTCATCCTTCCCAGATTGTGAGTATCTACTTCCTCCTTTATCTGTACTTTTTCTGCATATTTTCAGTCTGCTAATAGTCACATTTACAAATCAGATGTGATCACATATTTTAAATCCTTCACACACCTTAAGGTGCTATAAAATCTAGTAATAATAATAATAATAATTCATAGCAATGAAGATAATGACTATAAATGCACATTCTCTCTCATCGTAGAATGTAAGTACCTTCAGAGTAGAGATTTTTATTTTTTTATCAGCATAGTGCCTGGGGAATAGAAGATGCTTAGGAAATATTTGTTGATTAGAACCTTGTGCTTGAGGAATAGTAAGTGTTTAGGAAATGTTAGTTGATTGGTTGATTAAAAGTCCCTCACAATTTGGCTCAAATACAGTTTTCTAGCTCTCCATGTTATTTACCCCACACACAATCTAGATTCAGCCAAATGACAATTTTCTGATCCTTATCCATGACATTCAATCTCCCATTTCTAATGCCTTTACATAGGTTGTACCCCGTGCCCAGAATGCTCAGTTTTTCTCACCTATGTTCCTTGACATCTCCAACTTCCTTGAAGACTCAGTGATGATGACATCTCTGCCATGGAAACTTTGCCGATCCCCTCCCTCAGTTATTGGGTATTAGTTCTCTTTCATACCTCCTCCTGAAGTGACTGTAAGTTTACTTTGTATTTATTGTTGTTTTCCCAATACAGCTTCCTTAGTGCAGAGACTTTATATTTTTGTCTTAGTATCTCTAGTGCCCAGAATGGTGTAGGGTACATCTAGGTACTTTATCATTGACTGTTAGATTGAATGAAGTTGGATAACACGAAGGATATGAACATTTTGTGTGACCCTGGTGTGTTTTAAAGCAACAGAGTAGAGAGGGATTATATTAAATTTAAAAGATTTTGCACAAACAAAACAAGTGCAGTCAAAATTAAAAATAAAGCAGAAAACTAGGGGAGGGGGTTGCAACAACTATCTTTGATAAAGGCTTCATTTCTCAAATATAGAGTGAATGAATCAATTTTTTTTTAAAATACATGTCACTTTCTAATTGATAAATGATCCAAGGATATCAATAAGCACTTTTTAAAGAAATCAAAACTATCTATAGTCATATGAAAAAAATACTCTAAATCACTATTAATCACAGAAACATGAATTAAAACAACTCTGATGTACCACCTCACACCTATCAAATTGGCTACTATTAAAAATGGTAAAATGACAAATGTTGGAGGGGATATGGGAAAACTGGGACACTAATGCACTGTTGGTAGAGCTGGGAACTAATCAAACCAATATGGAGAGCAATTTGGAACTATGACTAAAGGGCTGTGAAACTGTGCATGCCCTTTGTCCAGCAATACCACTGTTAGGTCAATATCCCAAAGATATTCAAAAATGGAAATTTGTACCAAAAACAAAAACAAAAAATAAAACAATAGTTATATCAGCTTTTTTTTCTGATGGCTAAGAATTGGAAGTCGAATGGATGCCCATTAATTGGGGAATGACTAAACAAATGGTGGTATGATTGTAATGAAGTATTATTGTGCTATAAGAAATGACAACCAGGACGACTGATATTGATTGAATACACACCAAAGCACGCTATTTTCCACTTTCTTTCTTTTATCCAAGTCTTTTTTCTACAAAATGACTAATATGCAAATATTTAATATAATTGCACATGCATTACCTGTATCTGATTGATTGTTTACCATCTCAAGGAGTGAGGAGAAAGGGAAGGATAGAATATGGAATGCAAAATTTTAAGTAAAAATGCTTAAAAATGGGGCATGGGGGAAGAAATGACAAGAGGATGATTTCAGAAAAGTTTACATGAACTGATGCAAGGTGAAATAAGCAAAATCAGAAGAACATCATATACAGTGATAGCAATATTGTATGATGGAAAACTATGTATGATTTAGGTATTCTCAGTAATACAAGAATCCAAAATAATCCTAAAAGACTCATAATAAAGCATGCTAAATGCCTTCAGAGAAAGAATTGATACTGTCTGAATACAGTCTGAAGGATGCTATTTTCTCTTCTTTTCTTCCTTCCTTCCTTCTTTTTTCCTAGTCTTCTTGTACAAAATGACTAATATGGAAATGGTTTACATAATGGCATATATGTAAACTTTATCAGAGATGGAGTAGGGAAGGGGGGGAGATAGAATTTGGACTTCAAGACCTAAAAAAAAGTTTAAAATTGTTTTAACATGTAATTGGGGGAAAATAAAATATTATTTTAAAAAACAAAGAGGTAGAGGAAGAAAGAGAAAAAGGAGTAGGGGGGGGAACTAAAGACAATGGGCTCTCTCCATCCTCTCTTGCAGGGAATGAGTTCCAAAGTCAAGTAAGCTCAATCTCTCCAAGACAAAGTTTAGAGAGTGTTCAGGTGAATGGCAGGTGATGTGATACTATCCCGCATAAAGGATGGAGCTGAAGTGCTTACATCTCATCCTTGAGGTAACAGGTAGTCAAGGAAGATTTTTGAGTAGGGGGGGTGACAGTCAGATCTGTGTTTTAGGAAGATGATTTTGGAAGCTGTGTAGAGGATGGATTGTACAGGAGAAATTAGAAGTGATGAATCTCAGTGGAGATCTCATGAGGGATCTATCCTGAGGTGGTTAGTGTATGAATAGAGGAAAGAAGATTGGCAAGAATGGGAGAACATTATGAAAT
>JAQQSW010003621.1:0-14649 GCA_028646575.1 Pseudocheirus occidentalis | reverse complement strand
TTTCAGTCAGCTTCCAGATACTGGGAGAGGAACTCTCTCTTTTTCTCTCCCTCTCTTTTTCAACTGACTTCAGTCTCCATGAATCTTCCTTCACTGAGGAGCCAATTTCAATTCTCTCTCTCTATCAAATTCTTCTTTATATACAGCACTGGCCTCCTGTCTCAACCAATAGCCTTCTTCCAAGTCAACAGGGGAGTTCATACCTTCTCAACAATGGACAAAGTTCATACCTTCTATACTTAGCCCTAAGTTATTAGGTGCTACTTACCCCTAAGTTACTAAGTGCTAAGTATCTGATAAACTGATTACTATTACAGAGATGAGCTTTTTGCAAAGCAAAGTATGTTTTATAAGAGCAACCAGTGAATGAATTGAAGCCTAAATAAATGAAATCATAAATATAAAAATACCCAGGGGAATCTTAGGAAGGCTATATTCTAATTATCTTAAAGATAAGGAAATACAGGTCGTGAAAAAGTTTCATGACTTACCTAGCATTATACATTCAATGGAAAAATTAAAGTTCAATTCCAAGCCACCATCTGTGGTTTTTTATTCTACCACATTGTTTTTCTGGGAATTTCCTGGAAGAAAGGGCAGTAATGTCTGCTATGTTGTAATTTGTCTGTATCATCACTTCTGGGCCCTATTCCTGTGTTGAACCATGGTTTAAATATCTAGGACAAAAAAATCTTAGCAGCCTTAAATATCTGCTCAGATCCCTTGCATCATCAATCAGTAGAAAGACTTCAAGATTAAAGGACTTTTCAGAATTTTTAAGGATGATTATCAAGTAATGGTTCCTGTATCTGTGGGCAAAATCTTTTTTTAACTTTTGTTTACTTTTTAGTTTACATCATTCATTTTCTTGAGATTTTGATTTACAGATTTTCTCCCTGTCTTTCCCCTACCCACCACCCCAAAACAGCTATCCCACTGAATACTCCCTCCCCCAATCAGCTCTTTCCTATATCCTCCCCCATCACACCTCTGACTTTCCAGTAGGGCAAGATGGATCTCCCTACCCCAGTACCTGTATATTTCCCTCCTTCCTATTCCACCACCCCACTTGTTCTATTCTCTACTTTGTCCCTGTCCTTTTACAAAAGTGTGTGCTTTTAACAACCCTCCCTCATAATCTGCCCTGGCCTTCAAACTCCCCCTTCTTATCTCCTTACCCCCTACTCTCCTGTAGGCCAAGATATCCAATTTAGCATGTATGTCATTCCTTCCCTAAGCCAACTTCAATGAGAATAAGGTTGAGCCACTCCCTTTTGTCTTCCTGCTCTTCACCTCCGTTGTAACAATTGTCTCTTCTATATGGGAGGATTAACTCCATTCTGTCTCTCCCTATCTTCTCTCGTACTATTCCTCTCCCTCCTCTCAATTTCATCTTTCAAAATATTATCCCATCCTATTTAATTGATCCTGAGCAGTCTGTCTATGTACACATATATACACACACTCACATATGCATATATACCCTCCTATATAGACATGTGTATGTATACATACATACATACATGTATAAATACATACATACATATATACACATATATACACATTTATATACATTTATATATACATTTATATTCCATTCAATTATCCTCATACTGAGAAAAGTTTCATACGTTATAATTCTCATTTTTCCATGTTGGCATGTAAATAGTTCAACTTTGATAAGTTCCTTATCATTTCTTTTCCATGTTTACCTTCTCATGCTTCTTGTGGTTGAATGTCAAATTTTCTATTCAGTTTGGGTTTTTTCAACAAGAATGTTTGGAAGTCCTCCACCTCATTGAATGACCATATTTTCCCTTGGAACATTATATTCAGTTTTGCTAGGTAGGTGATTCTTGGTTTTAATCCTAGCCCACTTGATCTCCAGAATATCATATTCCAGGCCCTTTGATCCCTTAATATAGAAGTTGCTAGATCCTGGGTTATCCTGATTGTGTTTCCACAGTATTCAAATTGTTTCTTCTTGGCAGCTAGTAATATTTTCTCCTTGACCTGGGAACTCCACAACCTGTCTATACCATTATTAGGATTTTTCTTTTGGGGATCTTTTTTAAAGTTCTATTTTGCCCTCTGGTTCTAAAGTATCTGGGAAATTTTCCTTGAGAATTTCTTGAAGGATGCTTTGTAAGTTCTTTTTTGATCATGGCTTTCAGGTAGTACAATAATTTTAAATGGTCTCTCCTGGATCTATTTTCTATGTTAGTAGTTTTATCAAGGAGATATTTCACATTGCCTTCTATTTTTTCATTTGTTTGGATCTGTTTAATATTATATTGATTTCTCATAAAGTCATTTGATTCCATTTGCTCCATTCTAATCCTGAAGGAATCATTCTCTTCAGAAAGCTTTTGAGATTCTTTTTCCTTCTGGCAAATTCAACTTTTTAAGGCATTCTTCTCCTCATTCCTTTTTTGGACCTCTTTTGCCATTTGAATTAATCTATTCTTTATGGTGTTATTTTCTTCAGTCAGGTTGTTGACTCTCTTTTCATGATTTTCTCCCATCATTTTCATTACTCTTCCCAGTTTTTTCTCCACTTCTCTTATTTGGTTTTCAAAATCCTTCTTAAGCTGCTCTATGGCTTGTAACCAGTCTAGATTTTTCTTGGAAGCTTTTGGTGTGGGAGTTCTGACTGTGTTGTCTTCCTCCCATTCCATGCTTTGGTCCTTTTTGTCCCCAAAAAAGGTATCTACAGTTGCATTTCTGGATTGGCTTTGTTTCCTTTGCTTACTCATGTTGCCATTCAATTACTTGATTTTTAAGTTCAGTACAACTTTGCTTTCAGACGGGAAAGCTCTGTCCCAAATCACTGGGGTTTTTGCAACTGCCAGAGCTATTAGTAGGCCACCATTTCTGCAGCCCCCACCAGCTTTGGCTCACTGAAAACACACCTCAGGGCCTCCACCCAAGACTGTGATCTCAATCCAGGCAGCTCAAGGCAAGAACACTTAGCCTCTGAATGATTGCTTGGCTGCCCTGCAATCTGCAAGCTGGCAGCTTCTGAAGCAGCCACATAGAGGTGGCTGCTGTACCGTCACTTCAGCCACTTCTAGCTCTTGGGCAGTTGGCCAGACATTCTCCCCTGAATATATCTGATTTCCACTGACCTTTCACTTAGTCCTTTTTTCTTATAGGTTTGTAATTCTGGAAAACGCCACAGTTGCCTTTGATTTGCTCTCCTGAAAGTTCCAGTCCTGGCTTATTCTGGTGGCCCTTGGGCTCCAGCCTAGGTTCTTGTGGTGCTGGCCCGGGCTCCCAGCACACTGTGATGAACCGCTTCCCATCTGCCTGCCAGGCTGCCTTCAGTGGGAGATGTGTTACTCTGTTATTTTGTGAGTTCTGGAGCTTTAAAATTTTTTAGAGACATATTTTATAGGTATTTGAGGTGGTTAAGGGTAGAGGTGTGGAGTTTTGCTGCTTCTGTGCTTCCATCTTGACTCTGCCCCCCTCTGCGCAAAATCTACAGAAGCAATAGAGGCTAACTAGTCTTGAACTCTTGACAACTTTTAGCTGTTCTAATATTTTGATTGCTTGTTCTATCATGTTCCTGATATTCTTTCATTTTTCTTCCTCCTCTGTGAAGCTTTTGCCTGGTGTTTGAATTTCAGCCTCCCAGATAAGCTGGGAGGCAGAGAACTTTATATTGCTTTTTTTTTTCTTATCAGTGTCTACATATATTGTCAATAAATTACTTTGGGACTTCCTTAAGAGTCCTCTATTCTTTTATTGTTTCTGTCACCAAAATATTTATTACAGCCTACTTAATTGGCTTTTCAACTGTGTGGCTTTCCTCTAAGCCCTATTCTGTTATTGGAAGTTGAAAAAAAATGAAAATGTAGCACCTGGATACTCCGTCTCTCATGTGGCCCTCCAGAAAAGGCACTCCAGGTTCAAGACCCTCTGTTGGGGAGGGTCAAATCCATATTTCATAAGTCACCACCAATCCACTTGCTTTTCAATACATCCAGAACTCCTACTGGTTCAAATGAAAAACTTTTCATTAAATAGCATTCAAAAACAAGCAACCAAACAACAGCATTTTAGGATTGGGAAACACTTAATGTATATCCTCATAGTAACTTCCTGCAACAGGTGCTATTTTGTTCCTCATTTTACTCAAGGAAACTGAAGTTAATAGACTTTAAAGGACTTGCTCAAGGTAATACAGTCAGTAAATATCTGAGGCAGTTTTAGAAATTTGGTCTGAGCTACTTCAACTATATAACAGTGACAATGAAGTTTCCCCCATATGCATATGGGGTATTCTTTCTCATACTGACAGGGGGAGAAAGAAATACATAAAGAAAACATGCTTGACCAGGAAATACACAGCTTCTTTGACCAGGAGATTTGTTGAAATAGCCATATGTCAGAAGTCACATGGCTAGGAAATGTTTATAGAGTATAAAAGTTTGGGGACATATGTTAAGTATGACACACATTGGTCCAAGATAACTTACAGCTTTGATGTGGTAGGATTGTTTCTTCTGGTGACATGATTTGCTGATCATTCCTGGAGCTCTATTCTCTTGTCTCCACCATTTTGTCTTTGCATTCAACTTCAAGTTGCCAAACTTCCTTCTTCTGTTAGGTCCTGGGCTTCATTGCTTTGGAATCACTTTGTCTTATTTTGTTTTTGTTTGTTCATTTTTTGCTAAGGTACAGTGTCAAGAAAGCTTTCCCTGACTAAAGGAAAACTTCAGTTTTTTTTTAAACTGAAGTTCTTTAAATTTTAAATGTAAAGATCTTTCTTAAAAAGGACTTTAGTTCTTTACTCCCCACACCCAGCTCAGTCCACTAAATAAAAGTGAGTAAGTGAACATCCAGGGTAAGACTATTCTATTATTTGGAATGTCAACATTTGAAAATGGATTGAAGGTCACTGTTTCAAACAACTATTTGATTTAGTGCCAGAAATTTCTTTTAATTCTTGTTTAATCTCTAATATGAACTCTGTGGCCCTAAAACCCATTTAAGGGGGCTTTGCCACAGCAATCTTGGCTGGAGATATAATACCCTCTTCTCTCCCAAGATCTGCTCTACTTTAGCATGCATATAAATGCAAATAACTACAAAAGCCAAGGGGGAAGACAAAATTGTCTTACTTTACTTTTCTGACTCATGTTCTTGCTTTCATTGTATACATCTGTCAGCAGTAAACAAATAAATAAAATATTTTTCTGTCTTTTATGCTGGAGATGGATAGTGTAGAACTTGCTATTTGCATACAAAAATTAGTCAGGACCAGAAGATCACAGAAATTCAGAAGTGGAGCAAGCAAGAGTTATCATCTATTATACCCTATAGTGAAAAGTATCATCACTCCTACATACCCTACCAATGGCCATCTACCATTTCCTCAAAGGCATCCAATAACATTTTCATTTTCTGTAAAACAAAGTTCTTCCTTCATTACTCCAGAATGAGAGGAGTTAAGATGGGGGGTGGGGGTGGGGCAGTACAGGGACTTGCTTGAGCTCTCCACCAAACTCTTCCACATACCTGTGAAAAATGACTCTAAACAAATTCTAGAGCTACAGAACCCACAAAAATGGTGAAGTGAGGCAAATTTCTCGCCCAGGACAGCCTGGAAGATCAACAGGAAAGGTATAACTCACCAAGCTGGGAGCAGAGCTCAGTCCAACATGAGCCAGGCCAGCACAAACTGTGCTGGAGTTGGTCTCAGGTCACTCAAAATCACTGGCAGCTTTGGCAGCTTCCAGGCTTCTCAACCCCCAAACACCAAAGACAGTATAGAAGGCCAGTGGGGAAACTCCTGTGGGATCTGGGTGAAAGAGAAGCTTAGTCCAGTTGTGGTCTCCCCCAGGCCCAGGGAGTAGAGGGAGGTATCTTAGCAGCAGCAGCAGCAGCAGCAGCAGCAGCAGCAAAAACAGCTTCCAAAGATGGTGGGGGATTGAGCAGCTGATACATAATTCCAAATGAGAAGAATATGACTTTAGGATACTGAAGTATTTTTTTTGAATGAGTATGTCCATTATAATGAAGATAAGTATCCTTAAGTCATATACACCTCTATTACTACACACACACACACACACACACACACACAAATGCACACATATGTATGTGTGTATGTACCAGTATCAGATGAATGTATCAATGTTCCTATGATGGATTACCTACTTTTACCCGAAGTAGTCCATGACTTTTTTGGGACAGCTCTCTTGTTAGGACGTTTTTCTTTATATTAGACTTAAATTGACCCAAGATGATAAGATTGGATATTTAGAGCTTTAAGGGAATTGAGAGATTATTGAATCTAAACCATTCATTCTTTTAGAGATGATAAAACAGAGGGCCAGACAAGTAAAGCGATTTACCCCATGTCACACAAGTATTAAATAGCAGAGCTAGGATTTGAATAAAGGTCCTCTGATTTCAGATATATTTCTTTTCCCACTGTGCCACACTAACTAGTTTTGCCCTTTGTGATTAAGTACAATAAGTCACTCTTTATCTAATTAATAATAAAAAGCAAGTACTGAAAAGCAGCTATATGTAAGATCCTCTGAGGCTTTTCTTTAGACTAAATATCCCTAGTTTGTTCAATAGATAGAATGCTTCTGATTTGAAAAGAATTCAGAATATTTTAACACCTAAAATATCCCTGCTCTATATTCTAGAAAGGATAATCTTCTTTACTTAGCGACTAAAGAGAACATGGACATAGGATCACAGATTAAGAGCAGAAAATACTATTAGATACTACTTTGTTCAATCTTGTCTTCTTATATATGAAGAAACTAACCCCACCCCCATAGGTTGATTTCTTGTCCAAAATGATACAACTAATGATAGAAACCCAGGACCTCCAGCTCAAAAGCCAATGACCTTCTTAATGTGCTATCTATGGGTAACTCTCTTTTTAAGGGCTCTCTGGTATTTTGTTTTTCCTTCAAGCACCATCTCCCCTAGTGAAAAATAATTGCTTGGAAAAAAATGAAGGATAACTTTATTACTAACTCCCCATGAGCCTTACTCTTTCAGCTGAATTCAACAAATCTGAATTCCACACTTATTATGTGCATGGCACTGTGTTTGGAACTATGCTGGGCCATATAAGAGGTTATTTTCTCCAGAGAACTTGCTTGGGTTTCAAAAGAATTTTTGTTACTCAATTTTAAATGTATTTCCATAACAATACCTCTCCTAAGTCCTCCTTTTAATATTAAGTGGTGGAGGTTATCCCTATTTCCCAAAGGCTATGTCAATGAAACACAAGCTCTGTCAGGTCCCACTAATCTGCAAAAGCGTCAGAGACAAGTCCAAAAATAGATGGGGCCAATAATAATATGTGTGAGTTTATCAAATGAGAATCATTTGAGCAAAAACTAGGGAGACATATCACTAGAAGATAAACCATCAAGTAATCAAGCTTTTTCTCTTCTTGGTACTCATAGAGACAATTCCACTAAGGAATAGAAGAGGCGCAATTACAATGATGATGGTGATGATGACTATGATAGCTACTATTTGTATAAACACTTCAAGTTTTTCAAAGTGCTTTACTTCTATTGTCTCATTTGAATCTTGTAACAATCCTTTAAGGTAGATACCATCATTATCTGCATTTTTACATGTAAGGAAACCAAAGCTGATATAGGTGAGTTGCCAAGGCTTAAAGAGCTAATGATTATCTGAGATACTATTTGAACTCGTCTTCCTCATTCCAAGTCCAGCATGCTGCATCTGCCAAGTGATCTGCTCTGATGATGACATAATAGGTCCTTCAGGTATTGATTAGGATGAAACATGGTACACTGGAAAGAGTGATGATTCTGGATTCAAATCCTTCCTTTGATATTAAGTAACCATGGCACCTTGAGCAAGTCACAGCTTCTCTGGACCTCAGTTTCTTCATCTTTAAAATAAACTAATTGTACTACATGGCCCTGAAGTTCCTTCCAGCTTTAGGTGTATGTTCTATGCTCTTATGAATTAAATACTTCCTCTAAGTGCTTTTTTTCTTGTATCTCAGAAATTTTGATTCATTTATTTCTTAAAAGTTGTGCCATGGGAGCATATGCTTTGACAGGTGGTACTAAGTCCTAAAGGTTGTCTTGTCTATACTTGTTCATAGATAGCCATAAAAGACAGAATGGACAAATGCATAGAAATTATAGGGAGACAAGTTTGGGCTGAATGTCCCTCTCAAAGATGCCTTATGATTCAAGCTGTTCAAAAATTCATTGACTTGCTTCTTTGATACTGAAACCCTTGTTATTGGAGACCTTCAGAGTAAGGCAGGATGATATTTTTTTTTCAAGAAGTTAGAAAGTAAATTAATGCTTTGGGGTAAAGTAGGACTAAATGACTTCTAACTCTAAGATTATATGGTTCTTGGATACTTTTTGTAAAGTGAAGTGTTTCATATAGCTTCCCACATTTTTCTACAAAGTTCACCCTTTATCAATATTGTTTTTTTTAATTACAACAGAAAAAGGCCTCAATTACCTGATAACTTAGTAGCTTTTAAATCTCTTTTAAAATTCTTACTACCTATGAATTTAACTATATATTTGCATTTATTTCCACATAGAATTGTTTATACTCTGATGCCATAAAGTTTCCCTTGCAGGAGGGGCAGAGAGGAGAGTTCAGCAAAACCAACTGTCCAAAATAGGGAGCATTCTACACTCATAGTCATTTACCTTTCCAAATAAAGTAGGAAAGTATATTTCTACTCCTGGTTTTTTCTTGGACTACTGTTGGTAATTGAAATTACGTATGACTCTGTTTCATTCTATTGTTCTTTCCATTTTTATACTTCTTTTTTTCTAGCTCTCCATATTCAATAAGCACTCCCCAATTGACCTATCTTTCTTCTGTAATCTCTAGCATCTCACATTGGACCCTACTCTTTGGAGTGACTTTCAGGTATTTGAAAGGTATTCTTTCTTGTCAGAGAGTAAATTGCATAGATGAAGGCAGACTCTTAGGAACTTTACTTCCATTTGGTAAAGGAGAATAAAAAGGGAAAATATTTTGTGAGGTATTTACTGTTAATGAAATTAAAATAAAGGAAATATCTTCATAGTCTTCATTTATTTTTCATTTATCTCCCCACTATATGTGGTTACAAGAGTATTTTTAATGCCCGTATATTCTGTGAATAGATTGGATGGAAAATGCTGTTCATAGGGATTTTTCCCCCCTCTATATGTAAAGCTAATCCCAAACATACTTACTTCAAGGAGATCTATGGGACTTAGGTTAAATAAAAACCAGAGAAGTTCTTAAGACTTCCACTATAATCACGTGTTTTAATAAAAATGTGTGATAATAAATTTTGAACTACTCTTTTATAGGTAAAGATAATAAAAGGACTGAAATGATACAGCACCCAATACCTTCTTTGGTCTTCTCTTTTTAATTATGCTTATCACCTAAAGGTCTTATTGCTACAACACTTGTATGAGCTAATCTTACCCAATTAATTTGCCATTTTATGACCTGTATTTATTAAAATATAATACAAGGAAGTCTTAGTGACAAAGTTTAAATGACTGTTCTTGGGAGATAATGATTCTGGTTAGTTATAGATAATTATAGAAGCTTGAAAGAGGTATTTTGTGGTAAATAAGAAGCACTTGTGGCAAATTACCTCTCTGCACTCTAACCTCAAGATGCTTGATGAGTAAGAGTGATGTCCATTGAGATGAGAATAATCAAAATGTTATTTAGTTTAAATATGCTAATATTTGCACTATTCTTATTTTGAGAAGATAATAAACAGGGAATAATATACGGTTAAAAAAGGCTCCTGCTACAATGGGTGAGACCACTTGTAGAGAATTTATACTAAGACATTGAAAAGAATCACAGAGATCTGAGAGTATTGCTATCTAGATCACTGGAGATATAAGATTATAAGATATAAGATCACAGATATGTTGGAACATTAGAGAATCTAATCAGAAGGATTGGTGACACATAGTGTGAGATAGGAGGGGAAAATTATAAAGCTATTTGGAACTATTATAAAAACCAGCTAAAAATGTGTGAAAGTCATTTATGTTTAGGGGAGAAAGAAAGAAAAAAATGACTTTATTTTTTCTTAAATGCATTTCCTGGGCTTGGTGCCTATGGAAATGTTTGATTGTCTAGTTCAGGAAACTTTGACAAAACCTAAATCTAAAGAAGTCACTAAATTGCATGACTTCAAAGAACATAGCTTCTGTGTAGCATTAAGGAACATACTTAGAAACTATACAGAAAAAGCATTTTGCTTCCTTAATTAGTAGGAGGAATATGAGAGAAGACTGATTTCAAATAGAAATAACATAGAAACTAGAAAAGGAAATGATGATTAAAATGCAATGTCATAATTATATCTTCAGTTGCATAGTAATAATATATTATATTTTATGGATATTGATTAAATCTGTGACAGGGAAATGTTGGATGACTTCTCAATACATTTTGACACTTTCTTTCCAAACTATTGTCTTTGAATTAAATTGCAAGTAAGGGATTTAGAAGAAAAATTGGAGAGAGAAATGAGAGTAATGCAAGAAAATCATGAAAACTGAGTCAACAGCTTGCTAAAGGAGACACAAAAATACTGAAGAAAATAACACTTCCAAAAAAACAGAGTAGGTCAAATGGTAAAAGAGGTCCAAAAAGTCAATGAGAAGAATGCTTTAAAAAGCTGTATTGACCAAATGGAAAAGGAGGTCCAAAAGCTCACTAAAGAAAATAATTAGTTTAACATTCAAATAGAGCAAATAGAAGCTAATGACATTATGAGAAATTAAGAAAAAATAAAACAAAGCCAAAAGAATGAAAAAAAGAAAATATGAAATGTTTCATTGGAAAAACAATTGATCTGGGAAACAGATCCAGGAGAGATAATTTAAAAATTACTGGGCTACCTGAAAACCATGATTTAAAAAGAGTCTAGACTTCATATTTTAAGAAATTATCAAAGAAAACTGCCCTGATATTTTACAACCACAAGGTAAAATAGAAATTGAAAGAATCCATCCATTTCTTCCTGAAAGAGATGCCAAAATGAAAACTCTCAGGAATATTATTGCCAACTCCAGAGTTTCCAGGTCAAGGAGAAAATGTTGTAAGCAGTCAGAAAGAAACAATTCAAGTATCATGGAGCCACATTCAGGATAACACAGAATCTAGCAGCTTCTATATTAATGGATCAGAGAGCTTGGAATATGATATTCAGAATATTCAGAAGGGTAAAGTTGCTGGGAATACAAGCAAGAATCACCTACCCCAAAACACTGAGAATCATCCTTCAGGAGAAAAACTGGATAATCAATGAGACAGAGGACTTTCAAGCATTCTTGATGAAAAGACCAGAGTCAAATAGCAAATTCAACTTTCAGATGCAAGACTCAAGAGAAACATAAAAAGGTAACCAGGAAAAGGAAATCATAAGAGACTTTATAAGGTTAAACTGTTTACATTCTAACATGGGAAGATGGTATTTGTAAATTATAAGACCTTTTTCAGTATTCGAGTATTAAGAAGGAGCATACATAGACCGAGGGCACAGGGGTAAGTTGAATATGAAGGGATGATATCTAAAAATAAAATTAAGGGGTGAGAGAGGAATGTACTGGGAGAAAGAAAAAGGGAGAATTAGAATGGGGGAAAATTATCTCATATAAGAAAGGTAAGAAAAAGCATTTACAATGGAGAGAAAGGGGGCTGAGGAGGAGTGAGTGAATCTCACCGTCAGAAAAATTGGCTCAAAGAGGGAATAACATACACACTCAAATAGTTATAGAAATCTTTCTTATCCTACCAGAAAGTAAAATGGAAAGGGGATAAAAGAAAGAGGGGTTATAGAAAGGAGGACATATTGGGGGAGGGGATTGTCAGATTAAAAACACTTTTGAGGAGAGACAGGGTGAATGGAGAGGGAGAATAGAATAAGTGGGGGGGGGTAGGATGGAGGGAAATATATTTAGAAATAGCAACCAAAAGCAACTGAAACAACTTTCTCTGATAAAGGCCTCATTTCTCTAACATAAAGAACTCTATACCATTTATAGAAATAAGAGACATTCCCCAATTGATTGATGATCAAAGGTTATGATATGTTTTCAGATAACATAGTCAAAGCTATCTATAATGATATAAAAATACTCTAATTCACTATTGATTGGAGAAATGAAAATTAAACAGTTCTGAGAAGCTACTTCATACCAATTAGATTGTCTAATACAGTGGTTCTCTGTGGGTCACAACCCGTTTGGGGTCAAATGACCCTTTCACAGGGGTCACCTAAGACACATATTTCCAATGGTCTTAGTACCCAAGGCACCACTTCTCTATCAGTCTCCAGGCAGGTCCACCCACATACAGATTTGCCCACATAAGAGTATTAAAGGGTCATGGCATTAAGAAAGTTGAGAACCACTGGGTTAATAGGACAGAAAAGTTAAATGACAAATGTTGGAGGGGATATGGAAAAGATGAGACATTAATGCACTATTGGGGTAGTTATGAACTGATTCAACCATTCTGGAGAGCAATTCGGAACTATGCTCATTAGACAATAAAACCATGCACAACCTTTGACCTAGCCATGCCCCTACTAGATCTATATCTCAAAAGAGAGAAAAGGAAAAACAAAAATCAAAGTGTTCTATGTGTACAAAAGCATTTATACCAGCTCTTTTTCTAGGCTCAAAGAATTAGAAATAGCGGGGATGTTCATCAATTGGGGAATAGCTGAACAAGTTGTGATATGTAGTTATGATGGAATACTATTGTACTATAAGAAATGATGAGCAGACTACTCTCACAAAAACCCAGAAAAACTGGCACAAACTGATGCAAGGTGAAATGTACTCTGAGCAAAGTAACAACAATATTATAAGCTGATCAGCTGTGAATGCCTTAGCCATTCTCAGAATTACATTAATCCAAGACATCTCTGAAGGTCTCATGATGAAAAATTCTATCCATTCCCAGAGAAAGAACTGGTTGTATCTGGGGATAGATCAAAGCATACTTTTTTAACTTTCTTATTTTTCTGGAAGTTTTTTTAATCTATATTTTATTTTACAGCATGACTATCATGGAAATGTTTTGTATGGCTACATATGTATAACCTATATCAAAATAATTAGGGAGACATTGGGGGAGAGCAGTGGATGGAAGCAAGACAGACTTTTGAGGCAGTACAGCATAAAAAGAGAGGAAGATAAATAGAGGAAATGGAATGGAAAGAGATACAAAAGTAGAAGTCATAACTGTGAATGTGAATGTGATGACTCCATTATGCTTCACCTGAAGTAAAGAGGACATGATCCCAGATAAAGCAAAAATGAAAAAATATATACTGAGGAAAGTAACATTTTGGAAAAAGTTATGATCAATGATGGGCAGTTAGGATGTGTAATGGATAGAATGCTATGCCTAGAGTCAGGAAGACTCATCTCCATGAGTTCAAATCTAGCTACAGACACTTACTATCTGTGTGACTGTAGTGTTTTCACTTAACTGAGCTCCTCATCCATAAAATGAGCTGAAAAAGGCAGTGCAAACCACTCCAAGATCTTTGCCAAGAAAACCCCAAATGAGATCACAAAGAATCAGATACAACTGAAACAACTTTACAACAATAATAACATAGACAATGAAGAAATATTTAAGAAAATATCAGTTTTTCTGATAAAGACCTCATTTCTCAATACATAGTGAACTGAATCAAATTTATAAAAATAGGAGCCATTTTGAAATAGGCTAATATCAAAATAGGTTTTATAGAATTTCCCACATATAATTAATATCTTTTTCATTTCCTTCTCAGTGGGCAAGAGAGGTTGGAAGGGAGAAAATTTAGCACTCAAAATTCTAAAAGAAAAGAATGTTAATGAATAATGTATTTTAAAATAATTATATCATTTGATCCTTACAACCATATTATAAAGTAGGCGCAATAATCATGATTATCCCCAACTTTAGGGCAAGGAAACTGAACTTGTGAAATAATGCAATTAGCTGATGGAGATAAAATTTGAACCTACATCTCTCCCAACTACAGATTCAGCATGTATTTCACTATATTAGGAAGTTCTATCAAATTTGCAACGTGTGAGCATGTGGTATCCCAACATTCTCTTGCACTGCATTAAAGGAGAATATTTTAACACGACTGACAATATATTGTTCTGTGAAGTTGGACCATAGAACAATGAAAGGGAATGAGTTTTCACAGAAAGATTTGCTTTGAAATAGGGCCCCTTAGCCTCCGAGTTGTGATTATGAACCCAAGTGATAGGAAGGCTTCATTTTGGTGGTGGTATTACTACGGTGTTACTGAACAAACCAAAGGGGGAAAAATGTATGAAAAATCTTCAGAGTGAACATAGCCTGATAAAGGACTTAGATAAGTCCATGGATGATAGATCCAAGACGACTTTGTCTAAGCTGTCAGATTTTGAAAAGATTAATTACCTTAAGGTCAGTTCAACATAGAGGCCTTGAATCAGCATGAGAATATCCATACATTGTTATTTATGCTTTTTGTTGTCATATGCAATAAACGGGCAATTGTAAAGAATAAAATGAATCCATATCTGCAAGGAATTTGCATGTACAAATGTGTTTACAGATATTGATATGTGTGTG
>JAQQSW010003620.1:0-14649 GCA_028646575.1 Pseudocheirus occidentalis | reverse complement strand
TCACGCTGTTGGTGATATTCCTGGAGTCCGATTCAAGGTTGTAAAAGTTGCAAATGTTTCTCTTCTGGCCTTGTACAAAGGCAAGAAGGAAAGACCAAGATCATAAAAATTGTATGATGTCTTTGTCAGAGTAAAAAAATTTTCATGTAAAAAAAAAAAAAAAAAAAGAGTAAACCCACATAAACTGAATGAAGATCTTTCCAAACTTTCAGGCAACTTTAGAAGTTATTTTTGAACTATGTACTTTAGAGACTTATTATTATTATTAATGATAAGTAGGCCTTTCTATGGTGCTTTAAGGTTTGCAAATCTAATTACATAAATTATTTAATTTAATCTTTCCAACAACCCTGTGAGATCAATATTACAGTTATTCTAACCCCCATTTTAAGGGTAGGGAATTCACTTTAGAGAAGTGAACTGACTTGGTTATAGAGTTCACACAACTACTAAGTACCTGGGATGAAATTCAAACCTAGGTCTTCCTATCTTCAGGTTCATATTCCATCCACTATGCAAAGCTCTCTCTCTAGACTCCATATGGAATCACAGTAAAATTAAAACACATCATTAAAAAAAAAAACTCCCAGTAGAGGTGGAAGATTCCCCACAGCTGGCCAGTCTACAAACACATTAAGCATTTAATATTTACTAGCACTATGCTAAGTAAAGATAAAGATAGATAGATATAAATGTATAAAGAGAGGCAAGAAACAATCTACAATGCCTGCTCTTACAGAAAGAGAATATGCAACCTTGTAAATATGTAAGGACTCCTTTTGTTACTTAGATTTTAACCATGCAAAGAATAAATGGCCATTTCTGATAGTAATCTTCATGGAAAATATCTTTGGATATGTCAATAGATCTATAATGTGCTTTATGAAGAAGTTACCTCTTTAGGTTCTCAGCCCACAAGGCAGATAAAGATCACTGACTATACACTGTGTAAAGAGCAGGGTCAGCAAAGAACTTGATATGTAACTTTGGGCAGATCACTGACCCACTCTAGGTCTCTAGTTTCCCTATCTTTCAAGTAGGGTATCTTCTTGTGCTGGAATTCTACAGCTTCTATAACTTCAGGTTAAAGGTAGGAGAAAAATTCTGGTCCTTGTTCTCATTTACCAATGTGCCAATTTTGTGACAGTGCTGTGATGTGAAATGAACAAGGCTGACATAACCTGGTTTTCACTCTATTTGGCTTTTAAAGCTCTTTGTAACCTGGCCCCCTCCTACCTTTCCAGTTTTCTTCCACCTTACTCCCCTCCACACACCCTGTGACACTGACCTCTCTGAGGTTCCTTGCACCAGACAATCTATCTCCTGACTCGAAGTGTTTTCAACGGCTATGCCCCATGCCTGGACCACTTTCTCTTCTCATCTCTGCTGTCGGGCATCTCTGGCTCCTGCCAAGTCTCAGCTAAAGTACCACCTTCAACAAGACACCTTTACCAGTCCTCCTTAATTGTAGTGCCTTCCCTCTGAGCCCACCCCAATCTGTTCTCTATCTTGTTTGTACATAATTGTTTGCATGGTATCTCCTTTATTTACTCTGTGAATTTCTTGAGAGCAGGAATTTTATTTCTCTATTCTTTTTTTTTTTTTGGCCTTTCTTTGTATCTCCAGCCCTCTTCCTCTTCCTCTTCACAGTGCTGGGCACACAGCAGCCATTTAATAGATGCTAGCTGATTGACCAACTTTTCCCCTATGGCAAACAATATAATGTGCCTAAATGACATACAAACTGCCCACAGACTAAGAAATTCAATACAAAGTGGGTCTAAATGATTGACATTTCTCCATGTAGTCTCCCTTTATATTTTAATGTCTTTAATTGGGACACAATTTAAGAGAATAAGAAGCAACTCATAAAGTTTTATAAGCAGTGTATTTTGTTCACAATTATAAAAGGAACTCTTGGCATGACTGCCCTTTTTCCTCTCAAAAAAAGCTGTCTCCTCTTATCACAGACCTAACAATTTAAAAACCACAGGGAACAGCAGGTATTTTAGTCCCATCATGTTTTTTCCAAATACTGCAAGTCTAGAAATACTAGATTACAAAGACATACACACACCCACACACATACAAGTCTACTTCCTTGGAAAGATCTGTAAAATGTCAAAAACCCTAGGAGTCCGATAACTTGGCAACAATCTTTTCTGAAATACTATTTCCACAGTGTTAATATTGCTGGGACACCAAATTACACCAATTTGAAATACCCACCTAAAGTCGAGTATTTTTGGGAAGGGCAGAAGCAGCTCTGTTGAAATTTTTAACTTTACTGAGCTATTTTACTATTGTTATCAATAATTTCAATAAGGGTATGATGGCAGACTTATCAGATTTACAGCTGACACAAAGCTGAGAAGGAAAACAATCACTGTGGATGTCAGATTCAGGACTCAAACAATACTGGGCTGAATTTACTATTAATTCTATCAAGGTAAATATAAAGTCTTATACCTGCATCCAGAAAAATCGGCATCATATGTACAAAACAGGAGAGTCATGGCTAGATGGTAGAGAATGTTAAAAAAGAAAAAAAAAGACCTGTGGATTTCAGGTGGCTAAAAGTCCAATAATGTTATACGGCAGCTAAGGAAGCTAATGTAATCTGGGGGTACACTAAAAAAAGGTATGGTGTCCAGTACTGGGGAAGGCAGTAAGTCACTGGTATGATTATATCTTGAGAATTATATTTAATTCTGGGAACTACATTTTAATATGGATACTATTCAATAGTAGAGTATCCAGAGACAGATTAGCAAGACCATCTGAGAATCAGGTAAAGAAACTGGACTTGGAGTGAACAGAGAGAGAGCCTCTAATAGAAGAGAAGACTTAGAAGCTGTTAGCTGTCTTAAACTATTCAAATGACTGACAAGTAGGAGAGACTGGACATTCTGACTGGCCCCAGTGGAAAGTACTAGGTCCATAATGCTTGGTACAGGGTAAGCAGTTAATAAATGTTTGTTGACTGACAGAATGATGCGAACAACTAAATTTAGATTGGACATAAGAAAATTTTTCTAACAATAAAAGCTCTCCAAAATTGGAATGGGATGCACACTGCTAAAGGTCTTGAGGCAAAAAGTGGATGATCACCGGTCAAGTATTTTGTAGCAGGTATTCTTGTTTTGGGTAGGGGCTGGACCTTCCAATATTGATTTTCTGGTTCCTTTAGGATTTCATTTGAATATATACTAAGCACATTCTGCAAATTTCAGGATTCCTTTAAACTGCAAGTTTCAGAGAAGGTTATCAACCTGTGTGGCTAGAAGGGGTTCATTCACTGGGGAGTTTTTCATGCTAGAGTAATGACAGTTCTAGTCCCTATCCCCACCTTTTCAAGCTTGTAAATATCCCAATCATTTTTCATGAATGAAAGAAGCTCTCACAACTCAATCAGCAAGGATTTATTCAGTGAAGACTACGTACCAGGCATTGTACTAAGGTCCAAGGAATCCAACAGCAACAAAGTCCCTACCTTCAAGAAGATAATTAAAGGAGTTGATACTTAACTTGAGATGACAAAAGCTCCTTTCAAAGGCATTTAATTTACATATTATTTGTGAAGTTTGCACCAAAGGCATTTTTTTAAGTGAATCACCTATTTCTAAAGAAACAATTCCTAGGGTGTACACACACACACACACACACACACACACACACACACACACCGCACACATGGAATTGTTTATATATCTATATATAATTATTATTATTTACATGCAACTGGATAATAAGATATATAGGTACTGGGGTAGGGAGATCCATCCTGCCCTACCAGAAAGTCAGAGGGGCAATGGGGGAGGACATAGGAGAGAACAGATTGGGGGAGGGGATATACAGTGGGATCACTGTTTTGGGGGGATGGTTAGGGGAAAGATAGGGAGAAAATGTTTAACTCAAAATCTGGTAGAAATGTATGATGTAAACTAAAAATAAACAAAAGTTAATAACAAGAAACAATTCCCAAGAAACAAATATGTGAAATAACAGCCCTCAACTGCAATTACCAAATGTAATATGGTAAGTCTCAGCCCACCCTCCCACCCTCCCCCACCACCCCTCCGGCATCAAGATTAGGCTAGTCCTCTACATAAAAGACAAAGGAGCCATCCCCAAGACTTACTCGGCCCAGGGGACCAAGGCAAGCCACCTAGCTGTTGACTCATCTGCCCAATAGTCTAAGTCTCAGATTGACTTGGCTCCTATTCACCTAAGGGCAGAAAACATTATCCCTTTAGGAGTTTGGGCTCTTCAGACTTGGTAGATGAGTCATAGTAACCTGCCCTGTGTGACCAGTTAAGTTTCCATATGGAGGTAAGGGGGCCATGTCTAATTAAAATGAGTGCTGTATTCTTTTTCATAACTTTTCTATGAAATGACTAAGTAAACCTCCTTTGGCTCACTGTTGAATGACCTAGGAATGTTTCATTTCACTCCAGTACCAGACATAAATTACTATGAGACTTTTCTGAGTCAAGCTCAGTCCATTACATCTAATAACTTTTCCCAATTTTCTGATGACATCATTATTATCATCATCTATAAATATTTTCTGAGCACAAGCTAAAGTATAGAACATTATGCTAGGTACTGGGATAAAAGGCTAAATAAAGTTCCTGCCTTGAAGAAATTTATAATCAGATGTGTGTTTTTTAAAGGAGTTGGACGTATGTATCTATCTTTATATATGCACATGAATGTGTGTATATAGGTGTATGTATGTATGTATGTATGTATGTGTATGTATGTATGTAAAACAATACAAAGTACCACGTGCTTAGTGAATGGTAGATAAAGATAAATCATACAGGAGTTCAAAAGGCAATTCAACACACAAAAATGGTGTGTTCTAAACTCACTCTACTATCCCCACCCCAAAGCAATGTGCCTGACCTGATTATTACAGTTCAGTAAATATTGCTGTTCTTAGTAAAAGGAAGACTAAACACTCCATTCTAATTAGCTGATAACTTAAGTTTAATGGAAAGTTCACAATTCAAATTAATTCAACTTGACACATTCATCAAGTGACTACTACACTCAAGGCTTGTTGTTGTTCAGTATTTGCAATCCTGTCTGAATCTTCATGGCCTCATTTGGGGTTTTTGGCAAAAATACTGGAGAGGTTTGCCATTTCCTTCTCCAGCTTGTTTTACAGATAAGGAAACTAAGGCAAATAGGGTTAAGTGACTTGCCCAGGGTCATAAATTAGGTGTCTGAGGCCAGAATTGAATACAGAAAAATAAGTTTTCCTGACTTGGGGTCTAATACTTTACCCATGGAGCCACCTACCTGCCCAAGTATAAGGCACTGAATTTTAAATATAAGTTTTAGACATAATCTCCTACAGCCAGGGAGCTTTTGACCTTTCTTAACCTTCTTTTGGGACCACTGACCCCTTTGGCACAATCTAGGGATCTAGATTGTGGATCTAGTGGATCTCTTTTCAGAATACTGGTTTTTGTATAAAATAAATCCACATAAATCCTCAGCATTTCTATATATTATTACTAACAAAGCCCAACAATAAGAGAAAGAAAGAGAAACTCCATTTAAAGTTACTGTAGAAATTATAAAATATTCGGGAGTCTACCTGTCGAAACAAATCCGACAACCATCTAAACACAATTACAAAATAGTTTTCACACAAATAAAGTCAGATCTAAATAATTAGAAAAACATCAGTTGCTCACGGGTATGCTGAGCTAATACAATAAAAATAACAAGTCTATCTATATTAATTTACTTCTTCAGTGCCATAGCAATCAAACTACCAAAAAATTATTTGATACAACTAGAAAAAATTACAACAAAATTCATCTGGAAAAACAAAAGGTCCAGAATATCAGGGGAGTTAATGAAAAGAAATGCTAGGGAAGGTGGCCTTGCCATACCAGATCTTAAATTGTATTATAAAATCAGTAATCATCAAAACTACCTGGTACTAGCTAAGTAATAAGAAATAGGGTGGTGGCTCAGTGGAATAGATTAGGTGCATACAGTAGTCAATGATTATAGTAATCTACTGTTTGATAAACACAAAGACTCCTGTTTCTGGGATAAGAACTTACTATTTGACAAAAACTGCTTGGAAAACTGAAAAATAGTATGGCAGAAACTGGGCATAGACCAACACCTTACACAATACACCAAAATAAAGTCAAAATGCATTCACAATTTAGAAATAAGGGCTTATACTATAAGCAAACTGGAGGAGTAAGGAATAGTTTACCTGCCAGATTTATGGAGAATGGAAGAATTTGTGACCAAACAAGACAAAGAACATTATGAAATGCAAAATGGATGATTCTGATTACATTAAAGTGAAAAGTTTTTGTACAAAGCCAATGCAACCAAGATTAGAAACAAAACTGGGAAAGAAATATTACAACCAGTGTCTCTGATAAAGGTCTCATTTCTAAAATACATAGATAACTGTGCCAAATTTATAAGAATGCAAGTCATTCCCCAACGGATAGTCAAAGGATATGAACAGGAAGTTTTCAGAGGAAGAAATTAAAGATATCTATAAGCATATGAAAAAAATGTTCTAAATCACTATTGATTAGAGAAATGCAAATCAAAACAACTTTTAGGTACCATGCTGGGTTTCAGTTTTTTTTTTTCAATGTGTGAAGCAAAATGGATTACAAAGGAAATCAATTATACTGAGTCATTCAAATATCTTAAACATAAATTCAAGGACCCCAAGTTAAGAATTCCTATCCTAGACCTAAGTTATTTATTATGGTAACGGCAAACTATATCCCTTCCCTTACACATCTCAAGGATTAAGGGCATGGTGCCCCCACGTTCTGGAAAATCTATATAAAATATTTTGGCCTTCCCTTCATACCAGAGAAGTCTGTATTACTATAGTAAAAAGATAAAACGTGTTGATATTATACAATACTCTTTCATACTCTCTCTCTCTCTCTCTCTTTCTCTCTCTCTCTCTCTCGCTCTCTCTCTCCCCCCTCTGTGTGTGTATCTATGTGTGTGTGTACATATATTATACATATATGTTAATGCATTTCTGAGTTTCTAAGTTTTCTCTGTACCTGTTGGCTTTTTCATGTCAGCTGGGCCTTCTGCAAAACTCCCCCAAAATTCCTATTTAATTTATTATGCCAACCAGTGATACATCGAAACCACAGTAGTAAAAGTCACTACAAAACAAAGTCATGTAGAAGAGATAACTGTAGACCCTAAGTTCTGTCAACAATGCTCCTGAGTTCAAAAGCAAACAAAAAAGACCACAATATTAACCGAAACAGGTTTGAGACTTCTAGACAAAGCAGCTGATTTATCTTACAGAACTTTGCTAACAGCTGAACCAAGCACACACCCAGCCCTGCTCATTTATCTTGCAAATCCATGCTATTAGTCAGTATTTTTTACAAGGGTTAAACAAGGAAAAGGCTTTTTTCCCCTTCCCCTCAACCCAGTCCTTCTTAGTGCCTCCCAAGGTTAAGATCCCAAACCTTTCGTACCATTTGTCTACTACAACTACCTTACACATGCAGTTCACTAAACCCAAGCTACTACTTGCAGCTGATTATGCATATGCACCTCTGCCTTGCTTAAATCCAATTCAGGTACAAGTCAAGGCATCACCCATGATATGTCACTGGTTCTCTTTGAAAACGGTGAACAACAATATTAATTGCTGTAAATCTTTGCAAAATTAGGAAAATGGAGAAAGCGTGGTGAAAAGGACTAGGTAGTGGGATACCTGGATTCTAGTCTCAAGTCTACCACAAACTGATTAAACTTGGTTTAGTTAACTTACTACTCTGAGCCTCATTTTTCTCATCTAGGATCTGGGAGTTGGATTAGATGATTCCTAAGTTTTCTTATTGCCCTAATTCTCAGTGGTTTTATGATTCACCATAGTGCAATTTTCATTATGACACATTATGACAATCAAAACATCTTCTAGGCAAAACGATTTCTTAATGGCCCTGCTATTTCAAAACAATATTTGCTATAATGGGCAGAAAGCTCTGCCCCCAACACATACTGGCTGCATGAAAGTCACTTGACTTCAAAGTGCACCAGGTGACTCTTTAAGACTATAAAATTATCCATTTGCATTAGTGGAAGGGTTCCTTGCACTTATGACTAATTCTCACCTCTTCCTCTCCCCCAATGGTTATGAAAGTAATTCCACCAACACAAAATTATTTGGATAGTTCAATCAAACTCATTATAAATGAATGCAACCATCATAACCTTTCCTTAACAAAGTGATAAAGGGAAAAGGCAGGCAATTGAGCAAAATAAAACTGCACAATGACAATGGCAAAAATGAGGAAAGAATCTCTATTTAACTCCCAAATCCATTTGCTATAAGCCAAGTCTCATTTTTGTTAGAGGTTTCTGAATTGGTTCTGAGACTTCTGACTAAATCACAAGAAAACTTACTATTCCAAAACTGCTTCAAGGAGAAAAAAAGGATTACAGGATCATAGATTTGGAGCTAGAAGAGACCCCAGAGGTCATTTTACATATGAAGACACCAGGAACGAAAGAAGGAAAGGCTTATTCATAAAGGCAGCAGGACCAAGATTTGAACACAGATCTCCTGTCTCTAAGTCCAGCACTCTTTCCAAAAATACAAATTTAAATCAAACTATGTAATGTAACAAGCAAATAAAGAAGCAGTTTTGTTTTTGCCAGAAATAGACACTTGAACTAACTCAATTACTATTAGTTCTTATTTCTATTTATTGGTTTTCAAATGTAATTATGACTGCTTACTTTCCAAAAGTACAATAAACCAAATAAATGTCTCATTATTTTGCTATATCTTCTCTCTACAATAAAATCAACTTCCCACACACACACACACACACACACACACATACACAAATCCTAACATGCAATTTTCTAAAATAGGTTGCTCTAAGAGAATATAATTTTTTCTTATTTTTTTCTTTTAATTTTATACGTTAATTTAGGCTATTTCTATGTTGCAAAGAAACTCCAAATCCACTATATAAATTTCAGTGTGATATTTTAAAAGTTTAATTCTTTGTAGTAAGAATTAAACTGATAGGGGCCAAGTATACGTCAGTATTTTCTATATTATAAGCTAATCTCACTATCTCACTGTTTTTTTCCCTCATAGCACCTTCACTATGACTGCCATTTTATTTAATTCACTCAGCTTTGGAACTCTGACCCTTGAGTCAAACTGTTCTAATCTTTGAATGTATGAACACAAATTCATATAGCATATTATATCAAGCTGGCCCCAGTCCAGACCCTCCAGACTCTCAAAGTGTGGTTCAGGGATTTCTGAGGACTCCTGAGACCCTTTCCCAGGGGTCCACAAGGTCAAAATTATTTTCATAAAACTACAATGTTGTAACTTCTAATATATCAAATACTAATATAATATAACCCACATAAACAAAAGCTCTTGGGGAGGTCCTCAATTATTTTTTAAGAGTATAAAGGGTGCTGAGACCAAAAAGTTTGAGAACCTCTTCTCTAGACCATGCTTCTTTGATGGGTATAGTATATTGGTTACCTATAGTAACCAATCTATACTACCACTACTTCTGGAAGGGATAATCAGTCTATTGCCCTAAGGCTCTCTACTCACCATTTCCGTAACCTACAAATTGTCCCTCCCTAGCTTCCAGTCCTCTATCAATATCATTTCTCCTTATGAAAATGTAAGCACCTTGAGGGAAAGGCAGTCCACTTTTTATATTTCTACATCCTAGCACTTAGTAAAACAGTAAAGGCTTAATAAATGCTTTTCATTCATTTATTTGTTCAATAAGGAGACTGCTGCTTTATCTCCCATCATCCTCTCTGGCTGCAATATCATAGCTCCATCTTTCTGGTTCTCAATGACTGCTCTTAAAGAAAAGAAGGGAGGCAGTTAGGTGGCCCAGCGAATAGAGGACCAGGCCGGGAATCAGGAGGACCTGAGTTCAAATCTGACCTCAGACACTTGAAATCTATTAGCTGTATGACCTTGGGCAAGTCACTTAACCCCAATTGCCTTTCCCCCTTTAAAAAAAAACACTTAAAAAAAGAAAAGAAGGAAGAAAGAAAGAAAAAAGAAGGATGGGGGAAAAGAGTCAGTAAGCACACACAATAAATAAAAATAAATATAAAAACACATAAAAAATAATCATTCTGAAACACTAAAAGAATAGATTTCTCTATCTACATAGAGAATATGAAAAATAAAACTATTCAGCTAGATATACAGTATGCAAGAGAACTATTACATTACATTGATATAGCACTTTTCAGAAGCTTTTCCATATGGATTACCTCATTTAATCTTTATAACAATCCTGTAAGGTAATGAGTACTAATATGTCACTGATCTCATTTTAGACAACAGAATTCATTTTCAAAGAGGTGGAAAAAAGACTTGTCTAACACCAAGCAGGGCTGCCACAACCCAGGGCTGAGGTCCAGAACTTCCTAATTTCCTCTTTCCAGTCCTACTCTATGGCTAGGCTTCTTAGGCTCCCCAAATGGAGAAAGTGCTCTTTAAAAACAAAAACTAAACAAAAAAACCACAGCCATAGCTGACTTCTTCAAAAAGTGGGTTTCATTTCCAGAAGACCCATTAATCAAGGTGTCCTTCGACCAGAGAAACCTAATGTGGAAAGCTAACCAGACAAGGAAAATTTCCCAAGGGAATTTTGGAAACCATCCCTGAAGACATTTAAAGTTGTACGAAACAGAACAATTGGAAAATACTATATAGTAAAAAATTCTGTAGTGGTGAGGAGAACAAGATGATTTAAGAGACCATCATCATCTCTAGCATTTTTTTTTTAAAGAAGCAACAGTGATTTACTCCTAATGTCACGATCTCATGAGTCTAACGTGAGCTACATGTGGTGCAGCAGCAAGAAGAAGAGAGAAGAAGGAATGGAAGGAGGCTTACCTCTGATGTTACAACTTCACTTCTACACAATGAGCTCATTCAGAGAAGCTGCTAAAAGGCAAGGGGCAGAAACTCCAAGAAAAGAGCTGTGCTCAGAAGATTGATGGGCTGAAAGAATAACAAGGAGCACCAAGAGTCCAGTAACTCAAAATTATCAGAGTTACTAGAAAATATCACTGAGATCATCCTGCAAGTATGCCAGGCCTGCCTCCCCTTCAGTCCCTTAACCACTTTTAAAACTTACTTTGGCTGTCTTTTGGTTGAATATAATCAGTTGCTATCAGAAACCTAATATTAATGATTTACTGAAAAAATGAAGGAAGAACAAGCTGTTTGTTATTCACAGAGACTGTTAGCTTATGCCAGAGGAAGCATTTCAGGATTTCAAAGAGATAGGGGGAAAAATTCCCTTCCCCTTAAACTACGGCAGACTAACTCAAGGGAAATGAAATAAGTAGGCATGAGACAAAAGGCCCTTGCACCAGCATCTACTCCCTCTTCATAAGTATTGCAGCTAATGGTGTGAGGTGCCACATAATTAATTTTAATTCAAGGGCCTGTGTTTAGAGGATCTCTCACCCCAGAACCCACAACATGCGAAGGCTGTACCTATTCTACTGTCTACTGCCTCATCAAACCATCTAAGAAAAGAATGTTTCAGTTTCCATAACAAAGACAAGCAGGAATGCTGCTGTCATTCAAAGGCATATCCTTCCTCACCCTTTACAATCAGTGAATCTGGATATATGGGGTGAATGAGTAAAGAATGACTCTTAGGCTGAAAACTAGCAGGATGCCTTCAAAAGAATGAGAGAAGTTTGGAAGACAGCTAGATTAGCCTAGGAAAGATGACAAGTTTTATCTGGAGTATGATGAGTTTGAGACTATGGGAAATCCAGTTCAAAGTGCTCAATAGTTAGTGATTACAGGATCATAGAATCCTAGTTCTAGAACTGAAAGCAATCCCAGAAGCCACATAATTTAACCCCTCTCATTTTACATATAAGGGAACTGGAGTCTATGGAGTTAAAATGATTTTTCCAAGGCCACACAGGTAATAAGCTTCATAAGCAGAATAAGAATGCAGGTCTTCTAAATCATGAGCACATCCCTTGATGTAGGACTAAAGCTTGCACAATTAAGGTAGGAGGTAGATAGATAGATAGATAGATAGATAGATAGATAGATAGATAGATAGATAGATAGATAGATGGATGATGCAATATTCAAATGAATATACAGATATATACATATGCATATCTACTTTAATGATAATAAACACATAGGAGCTGATGAGGTCACTAAGTGAGAGAACTTAGAAAGAAAAGATAGCTAGGACAAAGTCTTGGATATACACCCAAAATGAGAAGGTATGACATGTGTGATGATCCAGCAAAGGAGACTGAGAAGATGTCAGAAAGTTAAAAGGAGAATCAAGCTAGAGCAATGTCATGAAAAGCCAAAGTTATAGGTAGAGGAGTTGGTGGACAAAAGGGGGCACATCTTCTTCATCAGAGACCATCAAAGGAGAAAAGAGTACAAAACGGTGTTTAGGAATTATGAGATGAGGAGGAAGAGGAAAAAAGGCGAACTCATGGCAAATGGCCTCAGTATTTTCAGTCAAGTATTAAGTGAGGCCCTTGGCCAAGAGGGGATGACGTGGAACAGATCCTGAAATGTGTGAGATAAATTAGGTATCAAAGAACTGGAAACAAAGTAGATGACCACTGATTGAAGAAAAGCTAAACAAATTGTGGTACATGAATATTGAATATTACTGTTCTGTGAGAAGAATAAACATGATGAATAAAGAGAAGCATAGAAAGATGTAGGGGAACTGATGCAAAGTAAACAGACCAAGGAAAATAATATACAAAATACCTATAAAAACTTAAATGAAAAGAATAATGACCCAAAACAATAAAAAACTAACACTACAAAATTACAAAGAGCAAACTTGGCCCCAAAAAAAGAGACATGAAAAAACACCTCTTCCCACTCAACAGGTACAGAACATTATATATATTGTCTATTTTTTTTGATGTATTGATCTTTCTAGCACAATTTTTCCATTTTTTGTCTTTTTACTTTATTTTTTTTTTTTGCTTTTTTTTTTGGAGGGCAGTTGGGGTTAAGTGACTTGCCCAAGGTCACACGGCTAGTTTTTGTGTTAAGTGTCTGAGGCCGGGATTTGAACTCAGGTACTCCTGACTCCAGGGCTGGTGCTCTATTCACTGCGCCACCTAGCCGCCCCTTGTCTTTTTACTTTAAAAAATGATTTGTTATAAGGGATAGCTCTCTGGGAGGGGGAAGAATGAGACATATAAGGGGAGAAACAAAAAGATATTGACAAAAATTTCATTTTTAAAAGAATCAATTATGGAGGGCTAGCATGATTGCTTTCATGCAGTCAGGGTCCAGTTGAGGTTAAATACAAATTCTGTAGCTGACCTAGCCAGCATGGTCACATAACTTTCTCCAGCTTTATTCAGTAGCATCTGAAATGAAGTGGAGGATGGTATACCAAGTGGGGGTGGGGGGGGGAGAAGAAACCAAACCAGCAATGTTTTGGTCCTCTCCAACAATTAGGCACCCAGGTACCAAGTCTTTTACTGCCAAAAACCCATCCCAGATTAGGGCTTCAGACACCAGGCTTGATGGAGAGGAGAGTACATGCACTGCATGCAAATACCTTCTGGGTGGGTTTCATCTCTCATCATTGTGGTATAAGGAAAGGGACTCACAAATGTGAGCTCATCCAGGGTCCAGGGTAACCAGTAACCAAATATTTGCCAAGCTAGGTGCTTGAATTGATCTCCCTTCTGTTTCCATATGCTATGCCAGTTATTTGAAGAAAGAATAAACTGAGGCAACTGTCCTTCATTCTTCCCAGGACCCTAGAAGGTGAGAGTTCTGTTCAACCTATATCTCTTCTATAACTAAAAAACTCTTCTCCCCTCTTCTCCCTATCCCTATGATTCAGAATCACTGTAGACCATGATGAAAAAATCCCTCAGCCTGTTCGTACTCCCTGTTCTTTTATTCATATCTTGCTTATTAACCCTATTCCAGTAGAGTACCAATTCCCTTCTTTCCTTCTCTTTCACCATACTCTCTGAAATCCCTCATTCTACCATTAGCAGCCTAGACTCTTCCTGTCACATTCTTTCCATCTTATGTTGACAGAAACCTAGCATGCTCTGGGAGATACCACCTCCCCAGCCATGCTTTTTAGTATGATATGATCCTTTTCTCATGCCCCTAATATACTGGGTATGCATTCTTCTTGATACTCTCTGTTACTTACAAATCCTCCCTTTGCTACCTTCAATACAGCTTAAAAAAAAAGGATACAGCTTTTGTTTGCATTGGCTTTAACACTCCTAACACTTTCCATCCTAGTTTGCCTACCCTCAATTTCCGTACAAATTGTTTTAAATCTGAGTTAGTTGGTGAGTGATCAGTATCATTCTCTTTAGGCAATTCCTCCTTTTTCTCTTTCCCTGAGTTTTTTTCTTCATTACTTCAGAATTTCATTCTCGTGAGTTTCCCATGTGTCTTGGGTGGATTTATAATGCATAACTTTAGGCCATGAAATGCTAACCTCTCCTTGAACCTTCTGAAATCTGTTCCCTGAGGTTAAAAGTCAGGGTGTACAACAGGCCAAGTCTGATTTTCTTTTCCTTCTGTATCACAAATTCAAG
>JAQQSW010003619.1:0-14649 GCA_028646575.1 Pseudocheirus occidentalis | reverse complement strand
TCTATCTATCTATCTATCTATCTATCTATCTATCTATCTATCTATCTATCTATCTATAGACCATAGAGATATATATGTATAGGTTACTTCTGGTAATGTGAATGACAGAGATGTAATAAAGATTCAAACAGGTTGCTTCACTACTGCCTTGCTTTTCTAGTTCGTGAGATTATATCACGTGGAGAGGAAAGATTCTGCTCCTCTTGTCTAAGTCACAAGGGAACCAATGAACTTGCCCTCTAGGGCTCCTCGGAAGAGGTAGATAAGGGATAGAACTTCATAAAGGAATCAGAGCACCTTCAGTGGCTTTTCACCACCTTGGTTCAGACAGCCCCTCACACAGGCGCGGTGCCTTCCTTGCAGTCAGTGTTCACGTTGGAAGAGTGAACATGGTCCTTGGTTGGGCCATTGCCATCATCCAAAGAAAGAGAGCACCACTGGCCTGAGCATGAGAGAAGCTTTTATGGATACAGATGCAGGACAACAAAGATGATGATTGAACAAGAGAGGGGGGAGGCGATCTGCCTGCCAGAGACATCATGTGGCAGCATCTCCCTGATGCTTGATACTTCCTGTTTAATTTGTCCTTCCTGACTCCTCAGCTTTGGACTATCGCTGCAGACATGTTCGTCACCTCCCGGGTGGCCCCTTAGATTTCAGCACCCTTTGGATTTTGGCTTCATCAGGGCCAGCTCACCATTTCCTCTCTCTTGGGTCTCCCCTTGGCCAATACACTGCCTCTTCAAAAGGGTTTCTTCCTAAGGGCTCTGTTGGCTGACCCTAATCACCCAGAGGGCTGAGCCTCAGGAGGTGGAGGGTCAATGTATAAAATGTGGAGGAAACGTGCGTTCTGCCATCAAAAACACATCTCAGGGAGAAAGTAAGAAAGACAACATACATTTTGGCAAAGGAACAAACAGATGTGAGGACAAGTATAAAGGGCCCATATGCAGAAACTGGCCCATTTACCAAAGGACCTGCCCATCTGCAAACAGGCAGATGGAATCTGTCCAAAGTGTAGGAAAAACACTTGACTGGGGGAGGTGGGGAAGAGTACAATTTAAAAGATAATTATTACATTTTAACAAATTAAATGGACAAAATAATTCATTTTAAATCAATGGAAGTTTTGTTTATTTCATTGTTTTAACTAACTCAACTCAAACTTATTTTAAACTCCATAAAATTGTTTTTAATGAACACATACATTTTAAACCCTCAACATGGTTGTTTAAACACATACATGAGAGGACCCCATTTGCCAATTTGTAGAAAGGCCAATTTTTACATATGGACTTAAGTCTTCTCTGCTTTTTGTAGTTCACAAAGTTTCTCAAAGAGGCAAAATCTTATTCAAATATCACAAGTACTTTGTGTACTGAGTATGGCAGGTCATATGATTCCTCTTTTAAATATAAAGAAACTGATGCAGCTAGGTGACAAAGTGGATGGAAAACTGAGCCTGGAGTCAGGAAGACCTGAGTTCAAATCCAGCCTCAGACTCTTACTGTTTGACACTGGGTAAGTCACTTAACCTTTGTCTGCCTCAGTTCCCTCTTCTGTATACTGGGGATAATAATAGCGCTATAATAACATATAATATTAATAGTATAATATATAGCATATAATATAATTATATAATATATAATAATATTATAATACATAATAATAACAGGGATAATAATAAGACGCAGGGTCATTGTAAAGATCCGGTGAAATCGCACTTGTAAGGCGCTTAGCACTGACAGAGTTGGCACTTAATAGAAGTCTTCCTTTCCTCTTCTCGTACCAATAGAGGCATATTAAGTACTTTGAATAGGGTCACCCAGAGAGTAAATGTTAGTTAGAGCTGGGAACCAATCCTAGTTTTATAGATTCTAAGCCACCCTCTCATCCAGAGGTTCTCAACCTGTGGGTTATGTTCAGTTTGTAACAATGAAAATATATCCTGCGTATCAGATATTTACATTATGATTCATAACAGTAGCAAAATTATAGTTATGAAGTAGCAACAAAAATAATTTTATGGTTGGGGGTCACCACAACATGAGGAACTGTATTAAAGGGTCATGGTACTAGGAAGGCTGAGAACCACTGCTCTAATCGGACAACCTATAAGCAAGTTCAATTCCATAATAGTGAATATAATTTAAATTTTAAAAATGGAAGGAGCATGGTATAGTTAAAAAAAAAAAGCAGGAGATTTGGAACCAACAGAGTCCTGGGCCTGAATCCCGACTTCAATGTTAATACCTGTGTGACTGTGAGCACATCTCAGGACCAATTTGAGCCTCAGTTTCCTCATTAGGCACCATGCCACAGAATCACAGAACTTCAGAGCTGAGAGAGAGTTCAGGGGTCACCTGATCTGACCTGACCTTAGATGGGGATCCTCTGCTTGGAGACCCCTAAGGAAGGGAGGAGCCCTACCCCCCAAGGCTGCTCATGTGGTGTCTCCGTAGCTAAATTGTTAGGAAATTGTTCCTTCTATGGAGCTTAAATGTGCTTCTCTGTGTCTTCTACCCATTACTCCTATGAGGACAAGTTACAGCCCCAAAGATTTGAAGGCAAGTATCGGGTGCCCCTTAATCTCACCCCACTTAACCTAAAGGATGGCTGTGAAGGGAGGGCTTTGGGAGCTTGAGAAATACCAATACCAATGCCAGTTCTTTTTATACTATTGACAGAAAACTGAAGATACAGCATTTTTTTTCTGGTTCAATTAATAATTTTGATAAGATTCTAGGAAAAGACACTAAAGAGTAATATAGTCCTTGGTAGGGAATTACTGTGGAATATGACTCACGTGCTCTTGTGTACATACATATATATGTATATGCACATATGTATACACATGTATGTTTTCTTGTGTGTATATATCTATATGTATACACATTATAGATATAAATACTATTACCCATTAATGTCTACGTGTGTCGGAGGGAGGGAAAGGCCCGGGCCTGCAGTCTCAACAAAGCAGGGAATGCCCAGAGAAGGATTTCTTCTCCCAACCTAGGTCAGCACTTTCTTTGCAAAACTCTTAGAGTTTCTTAGAATTTGTGAGGCAGGCTCTGAACCCAGGACTTCCTGACTCAAAGGCTGGTTCTCTTTCTACTGTACCCAGTTTTGTTCAGTTGTTTCAGTCACGCCTGACTCTCTGTGACCCCATAAAACCGAGGGACCAAGTTCTCTATGTAGAAAATAACATAGCAGTGGTTTGTCATTTCCTTTTCCAGATCATTTTACAGATGAGGAAACTGAGGAAAACAGGGTGAAGTGACTTACCTAGGGTCACACAGCTAGTAAGTATCTAATGCTGGATTTGAACTCAGGTCTTCCTGACTCCGGGCCTGGTGCCACTCAGCTGCCCAAATCTATACCTAGGCAAGTCACTCAATCTCTCAGTTGCACCTGGACAACTTTGATGAGCAGAGGAGGTACAGATCTAAATTGGTAGAACATATGTGTGCATGTGTGAGAATGTGTGTACGTGTATATGTACATATACACATGTCCATGTATATAGACACACATATGCACAATCCACACATATAGATGTACATAGAGACAGACAGAGACAGATGATAGATCCCAGAGAGAGGAGATATACCCCTATCTATGGAGTGTCCCCAAAGTCTTAATGCAGTTTTAAGCTTCAGTCACTTAAAACTGCACTGAAAACTCTCCATCAGCCTCTCCTTCCACAAACTATGTCAGGTAGGGACGAGGTCTGTGGTTTTCCTAGCAGAGCTCTCAGGTGAGTGAATTTCCTTCTCTGACTAGGACATTATCTCAAACTTGGAGTCTTAGAGAGTTTCCAGAGTGGTGAGAGTGAATTCAATCATGTGAATTGTGGAATATGACACATCTTTCACATCCATATGAAAAAGTTGCCCCCCAACAAAGCTGTCAAACAGACTGTTAATGCTCACTGCAATCATGTCCGCGGCTCATTTTAGCTGTATTCAAGATGATTTTGTGGGAAAGATTAAATCTGAGTTTTGCATTCAGTAAGTACTACAGAAATTATGGTCAAAGGAAGGGAAGAGGCTGCTTGGCCCTTTTGGAACTTTCCCCTGTGGAGGAGGGATAGAGAGCTACCAGAAGAAGCCTCATCTAGGCCAAGGCCAGTGCTAGGAGCTTCCAGAATCCCAAGGCACACCATGTTTGTCCCCAAGAAGAGCAATTGCCACAGGCCTCTGAGACTGTTTTTCACCAGGCTCATGTCTTATATTAAAATAATCTGACTGTGGGGAGAAAGCAAACAAACAGGGATCAAGGGTTGACCAGGAGGTGGAAGAGAAAAGAAGGTGTTATCAAGCTTCATTTGGCTGTTCCAGTAACAAAGGGACAGACAGACGGTGTTTGTGGGAGAGAATAAAAACCGAGGGACCAAGTTCTCTGTGTAGAAAATAACATAGCAGCAAATACCTTTTTTCAGGATCCTTCAGCCAAAACTCAGGACCCACCAGGGATTTTTCTTAATCCAGGGGGGATCTGAGATGAATTTTTCTCTGATTCTGGTTTTTGGTATTGTTCCCATGAGGTCATTACAATAAAGCACTCTGGCAAATTTTAAAACATTATATAAATAACTTTTGTTGTTATTTTTAAAAGTAGTAGTGATCATTTTAAGAGACTGAAGAAAGGAGGAACGTCTCTGGACTGAAAACTTTAGACATACTTCCCAATCTGCCTTGCTCAGTGCAAAGTCCATTCCCAAGAGGCTTGAGTCTTGGTACTCGGGACTAGGCACCATCTTGGCTTAACACTTTCCACTATCTTTAGCTGTGGAGAATGACCCACCATGTTCCTTCATTTGAAAACCCTGAGTTTATGTAACCATAAACAGATTAACAATTGCTTAGCTGTTCTTGGACCCAGTCATACTGATTCACACTGCATACAATGGCATGGTAGAGATGTGACTTGGTTTAGTAGCTAGAGAACTGGTCTTGGGGGAAGAAGGGGGTTTGATTAAGTCTCACCTTGGTCCCAAACTGGCCAGGTGACCCTGGGTAAGTCACTTAATTTTCCATGCTCTGGACATCTCTCTAACTCTATAATTTGTAGAGAAGTTGCTGACATGCTTAAATAGAGAGTTACTCACTGGGAGCCCCTAGACCAGTGAAATCACTGACTCTTCCTTATCCCTAAAACATCCTGGGAGAATGGAATGAGGGATGGACTTGGAGTCAGAGGACATGACTCTCCTCTTTATGATCTTAAAAATCACTTTGTCTCTGTGGCCCTCAGCTTCCTTACCTGTCAAAGAGAAGTAGGACTAGATAACATCTGAGGTCCCTTCCAACCCTAAGTCTGTAATTTATTAATCTTAGAGGAGGTTAATTAAAATTAATGAGCCCATTTCTTAATTTCTGAGGAATATCTCTTTCTAGCAAAGAGCATTCTAGACAAACCACAGTATGCTCATGAGTTGGCTTGGTGAATGCAGAACTCTAGCAAAGTCCAGACCCAATGTCTATACGGAGACAATCAGAAATGGAAGGTGTATGAGCTACAGAGAGGAAGGAGCTGTGCTCCACAGGTCTCTCCTGCCCCCACCCCGTCCATCTACTCAATACCTGGTTGCACATTTTAAGAAGAGCCTTGATAAGCTGGGGAGTCCTCAAAGAGCAAGAATCAGGATAGCAAAAAGCTGGAAATTGTAGGTAAGAAAGAGTGGACTTGCATTGCTTGGGACATAGGGTAGATCTGGGAACATTAGATAAAATAAAGTCATACACACAGAAAAAGATGTCTTGTTGAAGGGACTTTGGTTTGAATGTAAGTTGGATAGGTGGCCTAATGAAGTCTCTTCCAAACTGAGATTCTGTGATTTATGCCTTGTGCTACCCACCATCCAATGTGCTGGGTCTGCACCGGTACAGTACAATTAATCTGGGCCTGGTTACTAGACCAGGGTCAGGAACAGGAGGTGAGAGGACATGGAGCACTATCAGTCCAGAAGAAGTCCCCAGGGACCTTTCCTCCCAGGATGCCCTTGGCGGCACCCCTTCTTCTCAGTTCCAGCTTAACCCCTGTTCTTCCATTGGGTCTTTACTCTCCTCCTCTGCCTTGCTTTGGCAAATTGGAGCTACACACTGGGGTATCATATGCACGCCAGTAGCTGGAAAAGTCACACTCATGATAAAGGAGCCAAGTTCATAAATCACTACTCATTCACTTATTCACCTAAGCCAGCAAAAGCAAATTCCATTGATGTAACTTCAAGTGAAAGAAACCTCTTGGGACGTGAAACTCTGGTAAAATCTGTGTGCGGATTGGCTGGTTGGGTTCTGTATTTTCTTACAGAGCTGCAAGAGTCCTCCAGATATTCTTTTAAAGGAAGACCCTTCATTAATGCATATAACATACAATTATGAGAAACAGCATGCCATAGTAGAAAGAGCCCCAGCTTTGGAATCTGAGGGCCTGGGTTCAAATCTTGCCTCAATCACTTGTTTCCTTCAAGGTCCTCTCCAGTTCTAAATCAATAGCACTAATATTATAAATCTGTAATCTATAATAAATCAATAATCCAAATATTCTATAATCTGGTTATCTATGAGGATGTCTCATTCTCCTACTCAGGAGCTCTAAGAGAGAATGGCCTGTGCTTTATCTAAATCTTTTATCTCCTCCAGGACTCCATGGAGAACCTGAATGATATTAGTAGGTGCTTAATCAATCTTTATTGAATGAATGCATGAGTGAATGAATGTCCTGGAAGATCAGGCCATTCACTTAACTTACCAGTTTTCCGGTAACACTCTGTCCTCCTTCATTTAGCCAAAGTCCGGGAACCATAGCTGAGAAGTAGGGGCCCCAGATGCCTGGCACAAATATGGGGTTTTGGCTGATCTGGAAAGAGAATGATAAAGCAGGTGAAGGAGATGAAAGTGTGGCTTGGTCACACATGACAGTTTGGGAAAGAAACCATCTGGTACTGACTTGGTAGAAAGCAGAAAATAAACTGTATCAGTTGGCAGGTAGACAAGGGAGGAGAATGATTCTGGGTTTAAATCCTGCCTCAGAGAGGTGTGGTGGTGTGACACTGGACAAGTCACTGAACATCTCAGTGTTCTAGGTGACTCTAAAACCACAAATTTCAGGCCAATTCCTAATCTGCTTGTCTGTGGAGGTAGTTTTTAATAATTGGAATCCACTCTGGCAAGATTTGAATTCAGGTAACCCTGATTCCAAGCCTTTCTGCCCAATTGGTTATGCCACCTGGCTGCACCAACCTCTGAAAACACAGGTACTGATTGCTCCCCAACAAAACATCCCAAGAGAGTTAGTTCTATAATTCAGGCAATTATTATTATTATTCATTTTGGCTTCAATTGATGGAAAGCATAGTATGAGTCAGTCTTGGGCTACACTAAAAACAAGGGAGGTGATTGTTCTCTCCCCTGGTCACATCACATCTGGAGGGTGGAGACTGGGTTCACTTCTAAGAGGTTGCACATTTGAGAGGACATGGATAGAGTGGAGTTTCCAGAGGCCAGAGAGCAGGCTGCGGAAGGGACTGGATGGCATGACACATGAAGATCACTGAAGCCCCTGGGCCTGTTTAGCCTGGAGGAGAAACAATGCATCCATCTTCAGGGCTTTAAACAGCTGTTAAGAGGAAAATGTGATCAGCCTGTTTCTTCTGGGCCTTGGAGGACAGAACCAGGAACAATGATATACTCAGGTTTCAAAGAGGCATTTTTGTGTGGCTGTAGGAAAAAAACTTTCTAACATGTCAGGCCATCCCCAAGTGGAATTGAGCCTCAGGAGGTATCAGCTGTCAGGTTCTTCAGGGAAGTCTTGTGAGAAAAGAATGGGTAAGCATTTCTTGGGGACATTGTAGCGAGGAATTCTATCGGACTACAGGCTGAATGAGTTCAAGGACCTCCAAGATGACTCCACACTTTTAGATTTCATATCAGTTAATTGATGTCAGAGAAGCCATTCTATAATGATCAAGTATTTTCAAAGAATTGGAGAGCAGTCTCAAGAAACTCCTAATGCCCTCTCTCATGAGTAGAATGAGCTTATCAAGTGAGTTAAGTGGGAAAACCTGACTCCAAGAGGATGAACAATAGAGGAGGAAGGAAAGAGCTAGATGGAGGGAAAGGAAAGACAGCAGGACAGCAGGAGGCTTCCACTGGTAGGTGACTGCTAGGACCTTTGGTCATCAAAGAGAGCAGTGTGTATCAAAGGACCATGGGGAAGGCTGAGGCTGAACAAAGCAGAAGGCACACTTATCAGGAATAGGAAAGCAGATGAGATTCCCCTTGGTTCTCAGTCTGTGATTCTGTGCATTAGGAGGCCACGTGGCACATCCCAGGAGGGATGTGCAATTTCATGCCTTAGTTTACCATGAATTCTCTGTTTTGTTGTTTGTTTCTTTAATGTGTTTGAGAGCTAATGAAATGAACCAACAAAGAAGAACAGGTGTATTTCTAAACGTCCATGGTTCTTAGATCACAGATTTAGAGTTAGAAGTGACTTCAGAAACCATGTAGTATCACTTCCACATTTTATGGAGAAGGAAACTGAGGTCCAGAGTTTAAATAATTTGCTTTAGATCCGTTGGAAAGAGTATTGGTTCTAGGGTCAAAGGAGCTGAATCCAAATCCCACCCCTGATATAAGCTGTGTGATCTTAATTAAGTGAAGATCTTGGTTAACTTCCAGGGGTCTCAGTTTCTTCCCATGTAAAATGAATGGATTGGACCACATGGATCTTGGGAATCCTTCCAGCTTAATTTGATGCCTTCGAAGGGTCCTTCCTCTTCTAAATCAACATTCCTGTGACTTATATTAGTTATAGCTGGAGTTTATAAGTTTTGCAAAGTTTTTTATACATATGATCACATTTGCTTCTGATAACAACCTCAATGAACTTCTGTTTCCTCATCTGTTAAGTGAATAGATTGAACTCACTAGCCCCTAAGATTCCTTCCACCTCTAAATCTATGAGCCCAGGAAGATCATCTTCCTTTACATTACACAGGTCATTATGTTAATGGTTTCCTGTAACTTTCCACTCTAGAAACTTCCAGCTTCCTAGCTAATGGGTGCTTTCCTGCCTAGGACATCTTGAAGTCAGAAACCAATCAGACCACCTACCCAGAAGAGGTGGGAGGCCTGAGACATCCTTCTTCAGAGTGATCACCCAATTCTGATCCTGGAAGTTCTTATCCTTTGGCACCCAGGACATTCTCCTATGTTTCTCCATGAGTTCAGCGGGCCAGATCAAGGTCTTTCTCTCCTCCCCAACTACCTTCATGTTAGGGGACTTCAATATACATATTGTTGCTTTCTCAAATTCCCTAACTTTCCAGTTTACAAATAAACGCAGGTCCCACAATCTACTTCTCTTCTCCACCTGGGTTTCAAAAAGAGATGTTTGTGCTTTTAATCTTTAACAACCATACTTTTAACCATCTTAGATAATTCAGACAACTTTCTCTATCATTTCCTTCTTCACCATGATGTTAGATGAAGTAGTCCTTCTCTTTGCCAAGGATAAGGCCTCTACATGCAATCTCATTCTCATCCCCTCCAGAATTCTTTGGCAGATTGCCCCATCTACCACTCCCCTCATTAATTTCAAGTTCACCCTATGATATCTTTCTCTGTTTCTGTGTTTGGAAGACCTCTCTTTAAACTAACCCCTTCCCCCACTTGATCCAACCATCCCTGCTAAACTAACATCCTTTATCACTCCTCCCCATCATGGAAAATGCTTTGAAGAAGCCATTTCTGTGCCTCTGCTTCCTCTCTCTTATAAACCCTCTGCAATCTGACCTCATAATTCAACTGAAACCTTCCTTTCCGTTGGTACTAATTCTCTCTTAATTGCCAAAGCTAATGGCCTTGTTTCATTCCTCCTTCTAGACCCCTCTGCATTCACTATTGGACCCTGATGATCACCTCTTCCTATCCGATGCTTTCCTCTCTAGGTCTGCATGCCAATGTTCTTTTCTGGTTCTTTTCATCTGATCATTCTTGCTGGCGTTTCATCTGTATCACACACACACTCCCCTAAAGCTCTGTCCTGGTCACTCTTCACTTTTCTCTCCTTACTATTTTGCTTGGTAATCTCATTAGCTTCCCTAGGTTCAATTATCATTCATATGCAGATGACTTCCAGATCTAAATATTTAACCCTAAAGTCTCTCCTCAATTCTAATTGAACACCATCAATTCCTATTGGGAATTTTGATTGGATGACCATTTGGGTATCTCCAATTCAACACATCCAAAACAGAACTACCCCAATGACCCCCCTAAAGTCACCTCATTTCCAAATTTATCCTCCCAGTAACTCAGGCTGAAAATTTTACGGTTACACTTGACTCCTCACTCTCCCTCACCTCAGGATGTCCAATTTACTTCTAAGGCTGGCCATTTCTACCTTCACAGAAACTCTTGATTAAGTCCCCTTTTCTCCATCTCTCCATTCACACAGCCATTGTCCTCCTTCTGGCTCTCATCATCTTTTACCTAGACAACTGCAATGACATTCAATTTGTCCTCCTGCCTCAGGTCTCTACTCAGTCTATTCCATCCTCCCCTTAGTGGCCAAGGCCATTTTTCTGTAGAATAGATATGACCCTTCTCCCCCAAACTCCAATCAATGACTTCCACGACTTCCCATTATCTTCAGGATAAAAGGTCAAATCCTCTTTTTGTTGTTTAAAGCTCCTTGCACATTTGCCTCTTCCTATCTTCCCATTTTTCTTAGAGTTTAATCCCTTCTACACAATCTATTTTCCAGCGATACTGGCCTTCTTGTAGTTTCACACACAGGACACTCTATGTCCTCCCTTCATGTCTCTGTACTGCTTATTCCTTATACGTCCAATGCTCTGTCCCTCACCTTCGCCTCACGGCTTCTCTGGAATCCTTCAAAATTCAGAACAAGTACCATCCTCTGGAATATACTTTTCTGGCCATTCGCCATTGTTTGTGCCTTCTTGTTGAGGTGTATAGGTGTTCAAGGAAGACCAAACCTTCTGTTGTGTAAAGGCTTGTCAAGTTATTTTCAGGGCTACTCATCTACCTTTGGTGTCCTGGTGGCACTCACCTCTCCCCTGTGACCTGGAGAAGCTACAGCAGCCACATGGTGGCAAACCACCAAGGCAGATAGGCTAAAGCAGGATAACTGAGGGACTTCAAACCCATCAGTGAGTTAGGGGGGCATCTACCCAAAGCATATGAATATTTCTTCCAGCAGAATAGGCTAATTAGAAAATTTGCTCCAATGGCCATGAAGGCAGCAGAAGCAGGTGCCCTGGAGCCCTTAGAGCTTGGTCAGACATGAAAGACACCAAGGTCATCCTCTGCACTCCAGGTCATCACCAATCATCCTGGCTTTGTCCTCCCACTGGACTTCAGTGACTCTGGAAGACAGAGTGAGGCTGAAGACTTCCTGTATCCCTGCCTCACTTGCATCGGATTCATGCACGAAGCCCTTTGATATCATTAATCCTCTTCAAAATGAAGGACAAGCAACAGCCTTCTCATTGAGAAGAACTTCCATCCATTCTGTATATGTCTTGTATGTACCTTATTTATATGTTTTCTCCCCTACTAAGATGGAAAATCCTTGAGGCCAGGGAGTGGATTTTGTATCTCGTTGTATCCCCAGCATTCATATGCCTGTCCTAGACTTAGATCTTAATGTAAGCTTGTTGACTGACTCATTGACAAAGACATGGATTAGGGTCCTGGCAATTCAACTACGTTACTGAATTAGGATGCCAAGCAGACCATTCCACAACTCCATTACTGGAAAGACACATAAGTTGACTCCTGTTTGTTCATAGTCATCTTTGAATTACAGATGCTTCTCATCAGAAAAGCAGGAAAAAAAGACCAGAATTAAACAAACAAACAAAAAGATGGAGAAATAGACTTCCCAAAACATTTCTGAGCAAGCCTGAACCCTGGGTTATCTGGAGAATATACATAATGGTTTCTGGTTACCATGTGCTTTTTAAAATTCAATCAATAAATCCCTTACATAAAGCCTAAATATTTAAAAATAAAATAGCACCATGAAAGCTAACTCTTTCTCTCTGTTTCTATCCATCTCTGTCTCTTTCTGTCTTTCCATTTGTCTCTGTCTCTCTGTCTCTTTCTCTTTGTCTCTCTCTTTGTCTCTCTGTCTCTGTCTCTGTCTCTGTCTCTCTCTCACACACACACACACACACACACACACACACACACACACCTTTGGGGCATGGCTGCTATACTGTTGCTGCTGTTTTCCCACTAACACTGTACTTGAAAAATAAAATGACCATATTGGAGTCCATAGGAAAAAGAGTTTTAAAAATCCCCATGATATTTGGATGCCCGTGTAAAGATCTCTTAGGCCATTGACATCCAACTCTGTTGAAATGGCCCATTCACCCCTGAGAACTTGCTTTTGGGAAGTTGCTGATTTTAAATCATTCCTTACCTACTATAAACCTACTATATGGAAGGCATGGTGCTAGAAATACAAAAAGAAAAATACAATTCCTGCCTTCTAGGAGCTTATATTTCACTGGACTGGCAGTACATCCCATGGTTAGAGATAAAGTAATACAGTTGTATCAGGAGGAAGAAGGCATTGGAGTGGGGAGTGGTGAGAAGAGGATTTACCTAAGGAAAACTCCAAAGTTGTGCATTGAATGAGGTCAAGATTTCTAAAAGAGACCAAGATGAGGAAGGCTGGCATTCCAGAAACAGGGGACTCCCTGTGCAAAGACACAGTGGCAGGAGATATAATGCCATGTATTGGGTCAATAGTCTTAATTGGCATAGAGTATGTGGAGGATAAAAATACGAAACAAGACAAATGGCTGATCAGAGCCATGTCTTGGCCACCTTAAGAAATAATGTAATGAGTACTGGAACCTTTCGTGGGTTCACAGCAAATAGCCATTGAAGGCAGACTATTCCAATTTGGGATGCTTCTAATTTTTTATGGAGTTTTTCTTGCTAGTAATTCAAAATTTTCCTCCTGGCCGCTTCCATTCATTGTTCCTAGGTATACTTTCAGGGGTCAAATGGAACAAGCAGAATCTCTTCTTCTTATGATAGCCCTTCAAATACATGAAGAAATCAAATATTTCCCCATTTCTCCTCTGAGTCTTCTCTTTTGCAGGGTAAACATTGAGTTCCTTTGATTGATCCTCATATGACATGGATTCAAGGCATAATAAGACTATCACCTTCCTATTCCTAAGAGTGATGCCTCTCTTTTTTTTTTGAGGGGGGAGGGGAAGAAGGATTAAATAAATTGTTTTTCTGTTGTCAAATACTTTTTTTTCCCTACCACTGATTCCCACACTCAACTGGAGAAAAGAAAAGACAAGACAATCTAAAAAAGAAACAGAAAAACACAAGCACAGGACTCAAAGGGCTTGAGTTTTAATTTTGGCTTGTCCCTTCATTTTTTCATGCTTAATTTTTCTCATTTGTAAAACAAGTGGATTAAACCATATAAACCATACACTTCTAAGATTCTTTCCAACTCTATCCGTTAAGATAACGCACTATTGTTGGCCTTGATACCCTTAGGGTTTTCTCTTTTTGTCGGAGGATCTTAGAAAAATGAGAAACTTTTCACTCAAGGGCCCTGTTCTTTTTAAATATTCAACCTAATCATTTAAGTTTGAACAGTAGTTCATGGGAATTCATTATAGTCCTATCTTTTGGGGAGAAAGAAGAGGAAATTTTGTAGTTTCCTCCATTAACCAAACAGTTACCAAGTTCGAGATGGGAAAGGACAGCCAAAAACTGGGTTTGTGTCCTGAACTATTTGTAAAGCATATTGGAGTTGTCTAACTTTGAGGTCCCTAATCCCCTTCATTTGGAAACCCACATGTAATTTTAATGGAAATGCAATCCATATGTTTCTCATTCAATTGTCCTGGACTCATCAAATGTTGCTTGGAGAGAGCTCTTTAATAGCCAAGAAACCTTGGAGCCTTTCTCAACCTCCCATCATTTTGTCTTCTCCCTGCTACAGGCAGGCAGTCACATTTGGCCAGGCAGACACGAATGGAGATCCCAAATTAGTTTGCCCTGGGTTTCGGGTTTTCATATCCTAAGGGCTGAGCAATTTCAGATGCCAGAAAGCTGGGACAAGACATTCCTGGACCCCAACCAAGGTTTGAAACTTAGACCTCAGTGGCCTTGCCTGTAAAATGAAGGGGGTGGGATGGATGATCTCTAACATCCTTCCAGATCTAAAACTGTGATTCTAGTATCCAATAACCTCTTGTGTTACTGTCAGCATCAACCTTCACTGTAACAAATACCACAATTAAAATAAAAATTATTCTTCGTGCCTCTCTTCTCTTACCTTCTTCAGTCCATCCTCCACACAACTGCTAAATTGATATTCTGAAAACATAGGTAACTCCACTACTCGGATTTCCTCATTGGCTTCCTATTGCCTCTAATAGGGTTCTAAGAACCCTTTTGGTGGGTGTTATGGAACCCTATGTAAGTTAGGTGAAGACTATGGAACCCTTCTCAGTTATGTTTTTAGACATACAAAACAAAATACAGAGGGATTACAAAGAAAGTTGATTGTACTGGCATATAATTATCAAAATATTTTTTAAATGTTAATGGACTTGTGGTTTAAGAA
>JAQQSW010003618.1:0-14649 GCA_028646575.1 Pseudocheirus occidentalis | reverse complement strand
CCTACATGCCCAGGTCATCATGCCCCGTACCCCTCTCTGCTTCCAAAACTAGCCTGTTCCCAATTACAGCATCCTGTTCAAGGCGCCTGCATCTTGGCATGACAGCCAGAACCGTTGCACCCACCTGGAGCCTTGTAGCTAAGGGTCCCACAGATCTGCCAGCCAATCAAAACCCACCCCGTAGCACCTGCTTTAGTAGCTAAGGATAAAAAGGACATGGTAGAAGGCATCAGGGTTCCACCTAATCGATCGGGTGGGACCCAGGCTGGAACCTGTCAATAAATTTTTGCTTTGCTTTAAAGCTCCTTGGTGGTCATGACAATTACTCTTGCGCATAGTGGGAAATACCACGTTACAAAGGTTGCCTTGAGCACATGCTGGCTCTGTGATCCTGGGCAAATCCCTGAACCTTTTTTACAGCTCTCTACTAGTAAGAGTCCCAGAATAGTTTTCAATTTGCTTCAGTAGAGGGAATTTCCTCACCAAGGATTTCCCTTACAATGATGAAATCAAAGGTCTGGACCAAGAAAGGGAATTATAGTTGGTGAAGCTGGAACCTGAAGTCAGGTCTTCCCACTCCAAATCTAATAAACTAGCCTTTCACTATATCTCTCTAAGGCATGAGACCAAAACAACATAGGATATTCTACCTTAACCATCAAGTGAATTCCATAGATCTCCAGATGAGAAAATACAGTTATGTTACTGACCCTGTATTAGCCAACTTCTTATTCTCTTTGCTTTATTTTTTCCTCAGAACTTATGATTTCATCAGTCAACAAGCATTTATTAAGCACCTATAATGTACCAGACATATCAGTGTAGAGAATTCCCTGTGAGCAAACTCCCTCCACAGATACAAATCAGCCTCTTCTCTAGAGTCTTAGAGAAGATACCCAGCCAGTGTGTGTCCTAGGCAAAATTTGAACACAGGTCTTCCTGACTCCAAGGCTGGCACTCTGTCCATTACTCCATGTTGATCAGTAATCACTCCTATAAGCCTAAAGGGAGAGTTTTTTTGTGCCTGTACACTCTGGTGATGATCAGGATTCAAATTCATAGACAGACTCCTGCAGAAATACTTCCAGACTCAGAAGTCAAACATCTGTGACCCAACTGCAATTGCTAAGGGGACCCATTGTAACAATACAAAGCTGAATGACATTTTGACAATGAGTCCCAGTGCTTTTGTCCATATCAAGTGACTTGGTTAAAATTCTACTGCAGGCTCCTGAGTTGTTTCTTGTGACCAGTCCCAACACAACCAAACCGCGTAAGCCTGGGTTTCAACACTCTTAGCAGACACTACCCATTTGTCAGTTCAGGAGAATGGACACGCAGACAAAACACATTTATGAAGTGCTTTCTGTGTGCCAGGCTTTGTGCTAAACTTTAGAGACTGAAAGGGTTAGGAAGGATGGGAACTGGATGAGAAATCAGCACAGAGGAGGAGGAGGGAGGCCAAGAGAGAAGGCAGGGATATTTTAGACAGCTCTGCATTCCTGGAAAGCTCCTTGCCCTGTAACTAAGTGAAACCATGGGTTCCCCCCCCCCCCCCGCAAAAAAAAGGCAGCAGAAAAGTAAGAGAGCAGGAGACAGTGGACTGTGTTTCTGAGAGTAATTGAATCAAGGGGTAGTCTAGGTGACATCACACTTTCAAAAGAAGAAACAGTTCTTCAGTGGCATTCCTGGAGTAGACAGGCCAATGAGCTAGGACTCACCAGTCTATCACACTAACTGCCACAGCTTCAGCAAGGAAAACGACAGAGATACAGAGAGACAGACACAGACAGACAGATAGAGAGAAGGGAGAGAGTGACAGAAAAAAGGGGGAAGAAAAAGGAGAGAGAGGAAGGAGGGAGAGACGGGAGAGGGAGGGGAGGAGAGAAGTAAAAAGAAAAGAGACACAGAGACAGAATCAGAGAGGTATAGATATATAGACAGAAAAGAGGGAGAGAAAAGGGAGAGAGAGGAGAGTCAGAGACAGAAGCAGAGACAGAGGAGAGGGGAAGGGAGCAGAGGAGAGGGAGAGGGGAGGGAGGGAAGAGGGAAGGGGGAGGGGAGGGGAGACAGAATCAGAGAGAGAGAGAGATACAGAAAGACAGAGAAAGGGGGAGAGACAGGAGGCAGGGAGAAGGAGCTGGGAGGAGCATATGCTGCTGTCCCCACGTCTTGGGGTCATGAGTAGTTCCTGCATCATTTACTTATAAACTCAGCAATGACAATCATAAGGAGAGAAAAAAAAAACCCAAGAAAACAATAGAATTGCCTGTTATTAGGCTGCAAAACCAATCCAGCCAATCAAAAGGTCTTTCACCTGTTACCACGTACTGATGAACTGGGTTGCCCTCCCTTGTTGGAAGGAATGATGCTGGGACTAGAATTTGGGATCCAGATTGATTGATCTTTTTAATTTAATATCTGTTCATGGGGAGGCTGGTTTCTTTATTGTGGTGGCACCTGCTAGTGTGATTTTCATTACAAGGCCTGTTGGAGAGACTTTATTGTAAGGGCTTATTTCTATTATAAATACTGGTTGGGGAGGGGGCATAATATCCCAGCAGGTTCCAGTTACCCTGGGCTAAAGTCAGGCCTCCAAGTCAAGTTGTTAATCCATATTCACCACTTGGGGGGGAGAAAAGACAGAATTGAAAACAAAATAAAGGAAAGCCCAAGCCACGAATTAAGTCCTAGGACAGAATTAAAGTGTGGCTTTAGAGCTAGATAGACCTTTAGAGGTTAATGAGTCCAACCCCCTCATTTTACAGATAAGGAAACTAAGGCCACCTTTTCCTTCTGCTTCAGCCTGAGAAAGGGTAAGTCGATGGATGAATAGATCATGAAACCTGCCCCCCCACACACACACACTAATGTGATTTTGCAAGTAACCATTCACTTACTGAACCATGAAGGCGACAGGACAACTCCATAGATCCCCATGAATTTTGCAATAAAAGAGCACTGTAAGTATAGGATAATAGCTATTGATCTGGAAGGGACTTCAGAGGTCATCAAGTTGGTCTTCTTTGAAGAGAAAAGAAGGGCTTGTGGCATGCTTGGTATTTGGGGCCAAATATAGTGCACAGCACATGACAGATGCTCAATAAATACTTGTTGATTGATCCATTACTCCCTTCATTTCATAGATTAAGAGTCTGCGGTCCAGAAGGAAAAGTGACCTGTGACCAAGGCCATATAGGAAGCAAAGTTATAAAAGCAGGATTCGAACCCCCATCCTTTGACTAGAAATCCAATGTCCTTTCACTAATAGTGTCCAAGGTAAATAGAAATGGAAGCTGCTAACCTATAATGAACCGCTTAAGGGCTGTTTGTTGACTTAGAAAACCGAACATATAGACAAAACTACATATATACATATACACATGTATCTAAAACTACATATATGCAATACATATTCATAAAACTACATATATACATAAACATATATAACTATGTATACATAAACATATGTAAAAGGTACATATATCCATAAGCATGTGTGTATATAAATATATATACATATATATTATACATGTATATATTTATTAAGACATCAAAACATTAGAGAGGACCTACATTTTAATCTGGTTCAGGTCACACTCAGGAGTGTTGGGGGCTGTTTATCTTTGACTGTTCCCCTCTAGACTATGTTATTTGGGAACAAAAGAGAACCTGAAACCCTGGATCCAGAACCCTCTGGTTCTGAGGGTGATGGGATGGTGCTTTCTTCCACTTACGGATAGCCTTTTCCACCTAGAGCAGCAATGGCTCTTTTCAATGGAGGCACCCAAGAATCTCTCTTAAGCCTAAAACAAGGAGGACATTAATTAACACACACAATATTCATGTAGTTCTGATCATGGGCACCCCATATCCCCTCCCCAACTTCATCTCATAGATAACTGAGGCCTATAATTGCTCTAGAAGAAATACAGAAAAATGAAGTCTGCTGTCCCAGATGGAATTCTGGTCAATAGATTACCCAGGCAATAGACCTGACCAATGAATCAGACTCCAGGATTAAAACGCAATGTGCCATTTATATTCTGTAAAGTGGAATAAAATCCAGTTTATTAATTAAGAGATAAAAGATCTATCCTCAAAGTCATTGTTGTTATTTGTTGTTTTCCTTCTTTCTAGAAGATCAATGATGTCAGAAGGCTGATGTCTTAACTTGCAAGTGCATTGGGTTTAAGTGAGGCAGGGCTGTGCAAAGTCATCAGCCTCACTCTCTACTCCAGAGTCATCTGATTGCAATGCCAAGGCATTGCTCAGGATGACTGGAGATGACTGCAGTCTTCAAAGTGAAAAGTAAAAGAATTACGACTTGCCTCCACCTCCATTATCAGGTCAAGAGCTTAGAAAAAATGTCTTTCCTTGTTTTCCTCCCTCTACCTCCCACTCTAGGCAAGAGGAACTCAGGTGTATTCTCTGACATCAACTACCACTTGGCTGGATCCTTTTACATTTCACATGACAAAGCATCCAAAGAGCATTCCCACTCCCATTCCATTAAAGGATCAGCTAAGCCTTGCGCACTTGCCAGGTGTGAAAGAGTCCCAGAGGGGCATAGAAGGGACAGCGAGGGAGCAGAGACAAAGAGAAAAGAAGGACAAGGGGGCCCTTCTACCTGGAGCCCAGTGCCGGCCCAGCCCACCTGTTGCACTGGGTTCAAAGTTGGAGGGGAAAGCAACAATAGCCCAACAGATCCCATCCCAAAGTACTCCTCTTTTGTCAGATCAATTAAACACAAATTTCTACAAGTGGAGACCAGCAGGAAAAGATCAAAGCTGAAAATGTATGGCCACTTAAACATTTCTATCTGCCATAATGCTGATGGTGGTTCATAGTGGTCCATTTCACCACACAGTGATGATGCTTTGCACGCATTATCTTATAACCTGTTAAATCAACCTCTGTGACATAATAAAAATGTGCTGTAAAAAAAATAGGAACGTATACACACACACACAGAGATTAAAAAGCTCTAGGCTATTTCAGCTCCCTCATTTGACATATGAAGAAACTGAGGCCCAAAAAAGGCAAGGCCCCTGGACAAAACTTCACAGGTAGTGAGCAGGAGAGATGAGATTGGGAGCTAAGCACACCAATGCCCAGTCTAGCTCTCCTTCTACCACATCAGCTCATTAATTAGCTACCCAACAAATCAGCAAATACTCACTCTTGCTCAGGTCTCCTTCAGATGGAATCACTTCACACAAAACTCCACTATAAAAACCAGCTAATATATAGCTCTCATTTGGCTTTGGGGTCCTAAAAGTAGGAGACAAGTTTGCCTTTAAACTTTATAGAATTATATACTAGCCAAAATGGTGGGGAGAGGGACATTTCCAAAGTAGGGACAGGTCAGAAGAAGAGTATCATAGCATGAAGCTTACTAACTGGCAAAGTTAGACCTCCTCCATTCAAGGAAAGGGTGCTCCTCTTCTATCCTAGGCTAGAGTTAGAGAGGCATGGTCAGACAGATGTGCATCAGAGAAACCAGGTCATGGCTCTTAAAAGAACACCTGAATGTCTAATCTAGATACGGGTTTGGGTAAATGTGCTTCCTATTATTTCATAAGCCTTAACCAAACTCTAGCCAGATTTCTCCCCTCTCCGGATGCTTTATAATTCTTAACATTCAGTAGTTCCTTTCCAAGAAACCAGACGCAAAAGGTGGCCCCATCCGCAGCAAAACCAGTCACCCAGATGTCTCCTACAATCTTTTCTTTTCTTCAAAACTCAGTTGAAGCACCATCTTCTATAGGAAGCCCTTCTCCATCTCCCTCCCAGATCTTGGTGTTCCCTGTAATTTTCTTGTACTTATTTTGCTTATATCCTCCCTGTCTTTATGTATATGCTGTCTCCTCCATTAGAAGCTAAGTCCCCTAAACATTTCTTGTATTTATTTTGTTTACATTCCACTTCTCTTTATTTATATACACATTGTCTCCTCCATTAAGAGGTAAACTCTTGGAGGGAAGGGAATGCTTCACTTTTGTCTTTATATCCCCAAGAGTCTAACACACAGTAAATGCTGAAAAAAGGTGCTTCTTGATTGATTGATCAAGAAAACAACATCAACAGATACTTTTGTGAACCGTTACTACTACAAACTCGACCCACTGTTCTGGTTGACGTTCTTTGTCTAGATTTGGAAACATTGAAATTGCATATCATAAAATGGCTTCCTGTGTAAGCCATAGCAAGATATGAGGGTTCAAAATTTGGCAAAGATGTCAACAAAGAAGTACAGCTCAAATTGTTAGGATAACAGAACCAATTTATAGAACTATGTTCTAAGGACATTTTGGAACTCAATCCATTTTTTTTTTCTCAGAGTGTTTTAATTTCCATTCTTAAGAACCAGGGTAGATATCAATGGAGAGTTAGATTTAGACTCAGAAAGATCTGGCATCCAATCCTACCGTTGCCACTTACCTGCTGTGTGACCCTGGGAAAGTCACTTAACCTGTATGTGACATAAGCATAACCCTGAGAATTATGGAAGGAATCAGGTTGTAGTTTTCTTAGGTGGACAGTTTCCAGCCCAAGAATTCCCTGCACTAAACAAAAACACAGATCTTTCTCCTACGTATCTATAACGTGCTTATTAGATTATGAGATCATTTGACAGATAGTAGGCATTAAATAAATAATTATTGACTGACAGTGGATGAAGGACAGAAACTTTGAATGGAAAGCAAAACTCCCTTTGCCTCTCTTTGCTATGTTTGCTTACCCAGGGCTGAACGGTAGAAGAGAAAAGAGAAGGAAAGGCTCGCATTTCAGCTTACTCAATCAATGCAGTCAGCAGCCTCTGAAAGCCTATAGGAATCCTGTTGCTATGTTTTATCCTCCTCCGATGGAACATTTCATTGATGAAGAGTTTGTCAGGGGTGGGTAACTTGATATCTCTCCTTCTCTATGTACAGTATTAACTACACTGTGTAGATAAACAGGAGAGTCTGTGTATCTATAGATAGATACCCACACAGTCTCTGGATGAAATGCACTATATACAGAAAGTGTAAGGTGTTATTAGTATGTAAAATAGGATCCTAAAATTGTGAAGCAAATTATATCATAGGAACACTAGGCACCCACATGATAAACAAACATAAACAAATAAGCTTTAAATCATTCATTCCTGTTTCCAAGGATATGAAATCTCTATGTCTCAAAGACTTCTTATATGCTCCCCTCTCTCGGAGGCTGTCCCTCCTTGTCTCTGGCTCTTCTAAACATTCTCCTGTCGTTAAAATCACAGGCAAACATTTCTCTGTTTGACAGGACCTTGGTGAGCTCAACTGTCGCCAGGAGAGAGGTGGCGCCGTGTCCTTAGAAGGCCTCCACTGCCTGCTAGCAGAATTATTCATGGAAAGCGTACAACCCAAGCTTCCCGAGTGAACAGCTCTTGGGCCTCCCCAAGCAGCCAACAACCAAAAAGGCTTTTTAATTCCTAGGAAATCCAACTGAGCCTATTAGGGTCCCCTAGGCAAAGCCAGCTGGGAGGGGCTCTGTCGGTTGTGAAGGTTAAGAAAAAAAGCAATGTGGTATAATGAAAAGAACTCTGAACTTAGCATCCCCAGATTTGAACTGAACCCAAGGTCTTCCATCTAGCACATGCATGCCCTTGGGTAATTCACTTCTTCACTCTAGGTTGCAGTCTCCTCATCTATAAAATGATTGAACAAGATGGTGTCTCTTGGAATAGTGGATGGCACCCTGGATGTCAAGTCAGGAAGACTTGAGTTCAAATCCAGCCTCAGACATTTGCCAGCTCTGTGATCTAGGACAAGTTAGTTCATTTCTCTTATCCTCAGCTGCCTTATTTGTAAAATGGAGATAATAAAAAATAAAATAAAATAAAGATAATAAAAGCATCTGCTTCACAGAATTGTCATGGGGATCAAGTGGAAATAATACAGGAAAAGAGTATTGAAAACCTTAAAGTGTCATGTCAAAAGAGCCCTACCTCGATGTTCTTTCTAACTGTGGATCAGAGGAAGTCAAGTCATGCTTTTCTCATAGAGTTAGAAATCCTTTCTAGGTGACAATGGTGAGAGCCATATCTACCCTTGAGAAAAAAGAGAGGGACAGTGTGGACTGTAGTGACAACCTCACGCACCCCAAAGCCTGGGCATTGAAGGACATAAATGATTTTTAATGCCATGTAAATAGCAGTTCTAAGTTTGGAAAATTATTTCCCTACATCATCTCACTTGAGCCTCACAACAACCATGAGAATAGAGGGCTGCAAATTTTTCTGTCTCTATTTTTCAGATGAAGAAACTGAGGCCCAGAGGGTGATGTGTCTTGCTTAACTACTACATATTGAGTTAAGATATGAACCCATGTGGCCCTGGCTCCAAGCCCAGCATTCTATCTACTATACTAGCAGTTCTCAAACTTTTTAGCCTCAGAACCCCTTCATACTCTTTAAAACTATTGGGGACCCCCAAAAGTTTTTGTTTATGTGTGTTATATCTATTAATATTTACCATATCAAAAATCAAAACAGATAATTTTTAAAATATTTATCTACTTAGAATAGCAATTAACCTATTATATGTTAACATAAATAGCATTTTAATGAAAAATAGGTATTTTTTTCTTTCAAAATGGTGAGAAGAATCATATTGCTTTCCATATTTTTCCAAATTTTTAATTCTGGATCCTCCTATCTGCTTGTGCATTGAATTCATGGAGACACAGTTATATTGTTTTGAGTGAAGTATATAAAGAAAAACTGGCCTCTCACAGATATGTAGTAGGAAAAGGGCTAAGTATTTTAATAGGTAAATAACACCTTAGTGTGGTTGTTGTTGTTCAGTTTTTCAGGCATGTCTGATTCTTTGTGACCTCATTTGGGGATTTCTTGGCAGAGATACTGAATGGTTCACCATTTCCTTCTCCAGCTCAGTTTACAGATAAGGAAAGTGAGGCAGATAGGGCTGAGTGACTTGGCCAGGGTAACCTAGCTAGGAAGTGTCTAAGGCCAGATTTTAACTCAGTTCTTCCTGACTCCCGGCCTGGGACTTTACACACTATGCCAGCTAGCTGCCGTGTCTGGTCATGTCTAAAAATGCATGTCTTATTTTGCACCTTAAATCTATTAACTCTCTCAGTGGGTAGGTCACATCTATATTATCATTCCTCTGGAACTGTGGTTAACCATTGCATTGATCAGAGTCCTTAAGTCCTACAAAGGTTTTAAAATTTTGCTGTTATTGTACAAATTGCTCTCTTGGTTCTGCTCATCTTTTCTTGCTGTATAATATTCCATTATATTCACATATAATTTGTTTAGGTATTCCCAAATCCCCTTAAGCTTCTAGTTCTTTGTTACAACAGAAAAAGCTGCTCAAAATATTTTTGTACATAATGTACCTTTTCTCCTCTTTCTTTGATCTCTTTGAGGCATAGCTGTAGTACAGGTTCTCTGGGTCAAAGAACATCCACAGTTGAATAACTTTGGGGGCATAGTTCCAAGTTGCTTTCTAGAATGATGGACAAATTCGCAGTTCCACAAATGGCACATCAGTGTGCCTATTTTTCCACAGCTTCTCCAACAAGTGTTATTTGCCTTTTCTCTTATTATTTCTAAACTGATGGGAATGAAATAGAATTTCAGAGATGCTTTAATTTATATATAAGAATGACAGCGATTGCTAGCATTTATATGGCACTTTAAATTTTGCAAAGGATTAAATGAGGTAATATTTTCAAAGTGCTTAGTACAGTGCCTGGCACGAAGTAGGCACATAAGTACTTTTTTCCATTCCTAAAAAGGGCTTTACAAACATCATCTCATTTGAGACTCATAACCCTACAAAATAGGCACTCTTATTTATCTCCATTCTGCAGATGAGGAAACTGAGGCAGAGTGGTTAGATAATTTGCCCAGGGTCACACATCTAGTAAGCATCTGAGGCTAGATTTGAACTAAGGCCTTTGTGACTCCAAGTCCAATGCTCTATTTACTCTGTGACATGGCATTTTTCTAATTATTAGCGATTTGGATTGTTTTTATACGGTTGTTGATAGCTTAGATTTCCTCATTTGAAACTTGCCTATTCATATCTTCTGACAATTTATGTATTGAAGAAGGACTCTTGGTCTTAATAAGTTTGACTCAGTTTCATATATTTGAGACTTTCATCAGAGAAAATAACTGCAAACATGTTTCCCTTCAAATTTTACTTGCCCTGGTTTTTATTTGCATAAAACCTTTTTAAATTTGTGTAATCTAAACTGTCCATTTTATCTCCTTTGTTCATGAACTCTTCCCCCATCTATAGAGCTCAAAGGCAATTTTTTCCTTATTCCCTTGATTTTTTTTTGTGCTATCACCTTCTATATCTAAGTCATGTATCCATTTGAATATATGGTATATATTCGGTATATAGCATGAGGTGCTGGTGTATGCCCAGTTTCTGCCACACTCTTCCAGTTTTCCCAGCAGTATTTTTCAAATAGTGGGTCCTTACCCCAGTGACTGGGTTCTTTGGGTCTAGCAACACTATGTTGCTCTGCTCAAAAAAGAATCAGAAATTTAAAAAACAGACTTCACATACTAACTGACAGCTGTGTGACATTAGGGAAGTATCTGGTCCAGTCTCTTCATGTAGTAAGTAAAGGAATCATATTAGAGGACCTCTAAGGTTGCTTCCAGCTCTCAGTCTTGGATCCTATCAACAGTAACAGCATTTATTAAGCATTTACTATGTGACAGGCATTATTCAAGGAGCTGGGGATACAAAGACAAAAATAGGAAACCGTACATGCCCTGAAGAAGCTTATATTCATTCCATGTTCTTTGAAAGCAGCTGGTTGTTTTCAACTTCAGTCATGTTAGACTCTTCTGGACCCCATTTAGGGTTTTCTTGGTAGAGATATTGGAATGATTTGCCTTTTCCTTCTCTAGTTCATTTTACAGATGAGGAAATGGAGGCAAAAAGGATGACACAATTAATAAATGCTTGAGACCAGATTTGAACTCATGAAGATGAGTTTTCCTGATTCCAAGTCCAGTGCTCTATTCACTCTGCTTTAAAAAGTGTCCAAGGTAGAGTTAAAGACTGCAGTTCTCTCCTGATGGTAGTACACTTCTTTTCATTTATTTTCCCAATTTATTGATCTTATATTGTATTCAAAGGCACCTAACATTTTTGATGTTGTTACAGGTGAACTAATAATAATCAGAATTGTTTCAAATTGCTTTTTCTTTCCTTCACATTTAAGTTCTCTAAAAAAATAATCAATAAATAAAAGTTACTGCATTTCTAAAGCCTGCAACATCATTAGGGACCCTACAAACAACATTTATCAAATTTACTTCCTAAGACCACCCTCAAAATATGTGCAGAGAGATGGGTGGGGACAACTAGAAACAGGCACACATGTGTGAGTGTGGATATATTATTTGTCTAGGACAAGTCAGAAGACAAGGCTGATTTAGCCCTTCAGTTGACAACTTTAAGAGCATTCAGTGATTTATATGACAGGGAAAGGGAGGGCGAGTTCACCCCACACCCCTTTCAGAATCAGCTCCTTGATTATAAACACTCAATAACTTTCCAGTTGAAAATGCATTTCCCGCTTTGCCTATATGTTTCTGCCATCTGCATTATTATTTCCTATTAGGAAATGCTATTTAATTCAGACCACAGCTTGGCGACCTTTGTGTGGCTTCCCCATTTAGGAAATTTACAAGTAAATCACCAAGAAATATGTACACATAGACTTATAAAATATACATGCTGGTGTAAATGAAAATGCACAAAACCATAAAAAAAAAGGCTCAGGAGTTGGAAAACCAGGCATATGTGCAAAGAGGCAGGAGGCAGGTGTTTGGGAGAGACACACCATCCCCATCCCGGTCCCTGTCCCCATCTCCAAATTAATCTAATGGTCCTCTCTCCGGTAAGGAAAGAGCATGGAAGCATTGGTTCCTTTGGTGGGCTCTGCCTGCCCCTGGCATGTTAACTGACAACCTGGTGCGTGGATTGCTGGGCTTTTTCCTTTTGGTTTGGTTTTTTGTTTGTTCGTTTTGTGTTGTTTTTACAGCGCCTACCCCTCCCCTCCCTTTTTTTCCTGTAACAAAGAAATAGGGTGAGTTTATTAAATTCTAAATGCCATTTTCATCTTGCAACGTTAACTGTGTGGTTAGGATCCCCTAGGTAGGGGAGCCAGTCAAAGCAAACAGCTGTGCCACCTACTTGTAACAGCTCCCCCGCCCACCTCCAAGCTCCGTTGGGAGGAGCAGGTTAGAGCCAGCCAGAGCCCTGAGTGGAGCTCCCGAGTACCTCTCTTAGCAAAGGATGCTGGGCCTTGTAGCCCAAAGGAAGATTCTGCACCTGCGGGAGGCTTGGGCATCCTGTGTGCTGTGCCCCAGACGCCTAGGCAGCTCCTCCTACAAACCAGCCAGAGCATTCTGATGTTTCACATTCACCAGCACCAAAACAGTGTTTAGCAAATTAACAGAATGCCAAATAAAAGGGATCTCAAGCAACCTAACACACAGCATTTTGGGGTGCCTGAGCAAGGAGGAATTGGGTGAGCTGGGGAGGCTGAACCTTGGGTTGCATTCCCTGGCTGCTGCTTATTTCTCTTGATGGGGCTGGGGGAATGGTGAGTCCTGCAACCTGTTCATCTGGTCTGACTGATGCTAAGGGTGGCCTAGTGCCTGACAGGTCCTCGGGTCTGCCCATGCCCTGCCTGCACAGAGCTCCTAGAGCCAGGGCAGAAATACATTCAGGAAAGTTCTGCAAACTTCCAAAGGCAAATAAGGGACTCGGCAACGTCCGCTGGGGCTGCTTCCGTTGTTACTGTCAGCCTGTGCCATAGCAAAGGGCCTTCAGGGATGAACTTGGCATTCAAGAGATCTATCTCAGACACTCGGACGCTCAATGTATCATGGTGGGCAGTTGTTACTTTACCTCTCTGAACTGGGCCTGGCACAATGCTTCCACTGAGCATCAGTATCCTTATCTGTAATGTGGGAAGAATAATAGTATTTGGCCAGCAGGATTGTTGAGGGTTAAATCAGGTAGTGTGTGTGTGTAACACCAGACAAATGTTAAAAACCCTCTAAATGTGGGTTATTATTATTATGTGGCTATAATTTATCAGTGTAACAGCTCAAACTACCCGAAAACAGGAACATGCTCAACTTCACTATAGCTTAAGGTATTAGAAAATTGCCTGGGGCACTGAGAGCTTAACCTCCTAACTTATCCAGGGACACACAGCCGGTATATGTCAGGGGCAGAACTTGAATCTCTGTCTAATCGGATCTCAGAGAGAGGTCAGTATCCACCACTCCCTGCTACCTGGCCCAGAAAGGATAACTCTTGCCCCAGACCACACAGGTAGCATGTAGCAGAGCCAAGATTCACACTCAGGCCCTGGGACTCTAAAAGTCAGTGTTCTTCCCACTGTGCTATGCTGTCTTTCACAGGCCTCCAGCCTCTTTGTGGGAGCTCTTATCTACCTGAGATTCCAAAGAAATCTCAAAGTGAAAGGAATTAAAAGCCTAGGGCTTCTATCTGAGCATCCTTCTTAAATGGAGCTGCTCATTTACCTGTGGAAAGGGTAGCAGGAGGACTTACTTTTTTCCAGTAGTAGTAGTAGATTCCTGCCAAACATGCAGTAAGTAGCTCACTGTTACTAACAACAGTCATAGCAGCTATGGCACAGTGGATAGGCATGGCTGGGAAAGAAACTCTGGGTTCAGATCCTACCTCTGACACACACTGTGCGGCCTTGGGCAAGTCACTTATCCTACAGGTACTGTAGGTCAGAGGTGTCAAATATGGGGTCAGATGCCCATGCCCACCCTCAGTGCTCCCAGGGGCAGCCTGAAGCAGATCAAAATGTAATTGGGAAAGATTTAACAAAATAATTAAAAATGCAATGGATTATAATGTTAATAAGAGTTTCTCTAAATCAATATGTAGCCGGCAGGGATCCTTATATATGGGATTAGTGCCTGCTCCCTTTCTACCTGTATTTGACACCACTGCCTAAGCAATTTTCTAAGGCTATAACTCTAGAAAAGGTACAGACCTGCCTTCCTTATTTGGGAGTTCCCTCTATCATTGAAATCAGACGTCCAGTCCTTGTCCTTACCATTTTGCTTCAAAGTTTGTATGAAGATGTTTATTTAGTATTTCATTTGAGCATCACAACTCTATAAGGTGGGTGTCATTATTACTGCCATTATACAGATAAGAAGACTGAGTCTGTAGGAGTTTGAATATCTGAGGTAGGATTTGAACTAAGAGCTGTCTTCCTGACTATAGCTCCAAAAGCTATCCAATATACCACCCATCCGCCTCACTGAGCATGTATGGTACAGCACCAGCCATGGAACACAGCTGGCAAATGGACTCATATTGTTGGCATGGTTAAGAAGGTGGTAAAGCCAAGGAGGCCAGTTTGGGCTGGCTGTTCAGAAGAGGGCCTCTTGGGCAGGGTGTTTGCACCCTGCTAATATCAACACACATTCAAATTCTAGTTCTCAGCAGTTTCAGAAACTGGATTTTATCAGTTGAGAGTCAAATGCATGCAGAGGCACTGGTAAGAACCCTGTATTTGTAGGTGGAGAATCTGCATGACTTTGGGAAGGTCCCTTTGCCT
>JAQQSW010003617.1:0-14649 GCA_028646575.1 Pseudocheirus occidentalis | reverse complement strand
TGTGTGTGTGTGTGTGTGTGTGTGTGTATGTTGTTGCCTCCATTAGAATTTGGAATTTAAGCTTCTTGAGGGGAAGGACTGCTTTCACTTTTTTTTCTCTCTATTTCCAGTGCTTAGCACATAGTAAGAACTAATGATCACGTTTTGATAGATTGATTGACTGACTGACTGTATGGGGGTAGGTCGCAGGGGTGGATCACCAAAGGTAAATTCATCTGAACGGTTTGGTGAGTGTTCCAGTAGGGTACAGGCTGATATAATTTCCCTTCCTCTCTTGGATGTGAAGGCGATTGGAGAGGGGAGCAGAGAAAGGCAGGCTAGATTTCATAGCATCTAGAATGGCTGATCTAGATGCCAGAAACAATAAGCATGAGTACTAAGGATGAGATGGCCCCCACTACGCCTGTGCAGGCATATCCTATTTTGTTGGCAGCAAGCATATCAAGAGAGGTCTATTGGAATGGGTTTGATGCCCTTTCCTGGCTGCCAGTCCAGACCTGGAATCAACTTCTTAGTTTAGGGTTTTTTGACCAACTGGGGACTCCAGTATCAGTGATCTAAGGCAGCCACTCTCCCAGAGGAGTAAGAAATGGTTAATGGAGACACACCTTTACCCAAGAACCCTCCTGTGAGGGAACAGTACTTTTTCTTTGTCTGTTCTATTTGTATTACTCTTGACATACTGTTGCAAAGAACAACTTGTAAAATTGGACATGTAGAGAAAGAACTATCAATTTTGTTCTGCTTACTGTAACATAATGCGTAAATCCATCTCTTCTCCTAGAAGATATTTGAAAACCATTCTAAAGGACTATGCTTTTCTTCCTGAACTTGGTGACTGAAAACACTTGACACAGTTTTCAGATATGTTTTCATTTATGAAATTCCTGGCATGAAAAATGTGGGACATGTTAAATAAGGTCTTTTTATTTTTTTATCAATTACATGAAAAAACAATTTTCAACATTCACTTTTTTAAATTTTGGGTTCTAAATTCTTTCTCTCCCTCCCTTTCTCCCCTCCCCCTTCTTGAGAAGACAAGCTATTTGATATAGACTATCCATGTGCAGTCATGCAAAACATATTTCCATATTAGCCATATTGCAAAAGAAAACAGACAAAACATTTTTAACATAAGAAAAATAAAGTTTAAAATGTAAGCTTTGATTAGCAATCAGAATCCATCAGTTCTTTCTCTGAAGGTGGATAACATTTTTCATCATAAGTCTTTCAGAACTGTCTTGGATCATTGTATTGCTAAGAATAAGTAAATCATTCACAGTTGGTCATCATACAATATTTCTTTTACTAAGTACAATAGCCTGGTTCCTCTCACTTCACTTTGCATGAGTTCATATAAGTCTTCTCAGGTTTTTCTAGAAACATTCTGTCATTTGTCATTTCCTATAGAACAATAATTTTTTATCACAATCATATACTACAGTTTGTTTAGCCATTCCCCGATTGATGGGCATCCCCTCAATTTCCAATTCTTTGTCACTAAACACACACACACACACACACACACACACAAAGCTGCTATAAATATTTTTGTACATATAGGTCCTTTTCCTTTTTCTTTGCTGTCTTTGAGATACAGACCTATTACTGGTTTTGCTGGGTCAAAGGGTACGCAAAGTTTTGTAACCTTTTGGGCATAGTTCCAATTTGTTCTCCAGAATGATTGGATCAATTCACAACTTTACCAATAGTGCATAAGTGTCTGTCATATTAGCCAATCTGATAGGCATGAGGTAGTACCTCAGAGTTGTTTTAATCTGTGTTTCTCTAATCAATAATGATTTAGAAATTTTTTTCATGTGACTATAGATGATTTACAGGCAGCTAGCTAGGTGGCACAGCAGATAAAGTTCTGAGCCTGGAATCAGGAAAACCCATCTTCCTGAGTTAAATCTGACCCCAGACATTTACTGGCTGTGTGATCCTGGGCAAGTCACTTAACTATGTTTGCCTCAGCTTCCTCATCTGTAAAATGAACTGGAAAAGGAAATAACAAAACCACTCTAGTATCTTTGCCAAGAAAACCCCAAATGGGATATGAAGAGTTGGACACGAGTAAAAAAAACTGACTGATTAGATAGCTTTGAGTTCTTCTGGAAACTGCTTATACATAGCCTTTGTTCATTTATCAATTGAGGAATGACTTGTATTCTTAAGTTTTTTTTTTTGTTTTTTTGGAGGGCAGTTGGGGTTAAGTGACTTGCCCAAGGTCACATGGCTAGATTTTTGTGTTAAGTGTCTGAGGCCGGATTTGAACTCAGGTCCTCCTGACTCCAGGGCTGGTGCTCTATTCACTGTGCCACCTAGCTGCCCAATGACTTGTATTCTTATAAATTTGACTCAGTTCTCTATATATTTGAGGAATAAGGACTTTATCAAGGAAATTTCCTGTAAAATTTGTCCCCCCATTTCCTAATTTCCTTCTAGTCTTGACTACATTAATTTTGTTTGTGTAAAACCTTTTTAATTTAATATGTTCAAAATTATCTATTTTATATCCTGTAATACCTCTCTTTCTTGTTTGGTCATAAATTCTTTCCTTAACCATACATCTGACAAGTAAAATATGCCACACTCCCTTAATTCACTTATGATATTACCCTTTAAGTCTAAATCATTTACCCATTTTGGCCATATCTTGGTATGCAGTGTGAGATATTGGCCTCTATCCAGTTTCTGCTAAACTGCTTTCCAGTTTTTTTCCCCCAAAACTTGGATCTTTATATTTATCAAACATTAGATTACTATGATCATTTACTACTGTATATTATGTAACCAGTCTGTTCCACTGACCCAACTCTCTATTTCTTAGCTAGTACCAGATTGTTTTGATGATGTAATGGGAATGGGAATTTGTAGATCTTCCCTGCCCCTTAATAAGCCTAAGTGAATTTGAGCACCTTCCCTGATTTGAAAATATACTCTGCCCCCTAATAGGCTGAATGTAGCCACATGGAGTCTTTGGTGGGAGGAATTTGCTGAAGGGTGGAGCAGAGCCCAACAGGAGAGGCTGGCTTAGGGGAGGCTTGTTTTTAAGGAAAGCCCATACCTTGTTACTTTGTAATTAGGTAGTGGGTCATGAGGGTTGTGATGTTCTCTGACCCTGGAGAAGGCTATGAGGTGAGGTTTTGATTTGGGGATCACTCATGGGAAGAGTTGTATGATTTGGCCAGATGAGACTCTAAGTAGCCATTGAGCCCCCAGCTTTGAAAACCCAGATGTTGGTGCTTCTCTCTCTGGTATCTAACTATGTATGTATGTATGTATGTATGTATGTATGTATGTAATGGTCAGACACCTAGAAGTCCTGTCTGTTGGTCTGCTGAATTGTGTTGTTTTCTCTGTCTGTATTTTTTGTCTGCTTATAATTTCTGTTTGTATTTCCTCTGAAGTTCAGGGTGCTAACTTTTCCCCCTGAACTAAGTTAATTTACACATATATACATATTTGATTAAAGTAAGATTGTTAACCATCTTTCAAGTTGCTGTCCTTTAGAAAGCAGATCAAAGAACCTGTGCTAGCAGCCATCCTGGGTATGCTAGGGTGTTTGCTGCAACGGATGATGACTGCTTTGTAATACAATAATAAGGTCTTCAAAAGACTCTTCATTGAAGAGGGACTTCCTGAGATCGTACAAGAAAGGAAAGAACCAGGTGGCATTGTCACTATTTCCAGGTATCAGCATTATGCAAATTCATTGCAGCAATGAAAGGAAAATAACATTCCCACACACACACACACACACAAGCACGCAAAGGAGGCCCAAACTGGATTTACTCTTTATTGCTACCAACTATATCAATGCAGCATTTCATCTACTAGGAGAATTTTGGCACGCATTTTGAAAATGTTAAGTGAAGAAACATCCCTCTTTCCTCTCCGCAGTGAGCCAGGGACTTGTTAGGGCAGAATATTATGTACATTGTCAGATGTAGCTACTGTGTTGAGCATTTGCACGATGGTCTTTTCTTTCTTACAAGGAAGAATTCAGTGTGTTTGGAGGAGTGTATTTTCATAAATGGTTATGAAATACAAACAATGCCTCAATAAAATGTTCAAATACATTTAAGTGAAGAGAGGCATCTCTTTATGTAGTCAAAAACAGAAGAAGGTAAGGAAGAGGAGGGATAAGGCCCAGAAGGCTGAGGGTACCAAATAACAGAGTGAGGCAGAGACAGAGGCAGAGCCAGTCTGTCATCCAGATCCTGACTGGGGGTTTCATGGTCTGACCCTTTGCCAATGCTCACAGACATCTGCTCCTCACTATCAGCTTGGATTTACATGCTGTAACTGGTCAATGAAAGTTAATTCATTAAATTGCCAAGGATTAGAATTACTAAGAGAATAGAAATTGCTTCCTTAAAACTTTTCTCTTTCTCTGATTTCCTTTAGAAAGAATCCCTTAGCACCATCCTCCTCCTGCTCATGCCCCATCCATGCAACCCCTGACCTAGACATATGCCTGCATCAACAGGATTGTACCATCTGGATGGGGCCCAGGGCTGACATATACCGTTAAAGGACTGGGGATGCAGCCCCAGCTGTTGCTATCCATCCAGTCTCATCTTACTAAACATCCCTCTGGTGATCCATGAGAACAAATTGTAAAAAAAAGAATTTCCCCAATTTTATCAAACCAAGCAGACTGGGGTCCCTTCCAAGACAACTAAAAAGGAAATGTGTGTGTGAGTGGTTTGTGTGTGTGTGTGTGTGTGTGTGTTTAAAGCTGCTAGAAAAAATAATTCTGGACATATTTAAATGTCTGGCTACACTCAGCAATGGCACTGAAAAAATCTCACAGAAAAGATTTTTCAATAGAAAATAAATATTGGCTCCAATCTACTGGGCCTCAAGCAGAGGAAGAGCTTCCAATAATCAGCGTTTCACAGTCCATTGAGTTGGTGAAGGATCCAGATACTGTTACCAGGTATCTGCCATCACCTCCACCATGTACCCCCTTGTCTTCAAGGTGATGAAAACTGGTTGTCAAGGAACAACAGAGAACATTCTTTACTTCAGTCTGATTCTGTGGATGCTCCTCATTACTGTCTTGTTAATTATCTCTATGGTGACCATATAGCAGTAGAGTGGGTTTCATGCTCTCCTGAATGCCTCTCTCTCTCTCTCTCTCTCTCTCTCTCTCTCTCTCTCTCTCTCTCTCTTTCTCTCTCTCTCTCTCTCTGTCTCTCTGTGTCTGTCTCTGTGTCTGTGTGTCTGTGTCTGTCTCCCTCCCTCCCTCTCTCTCTGTCTCTCTCTCTGTCTCTCCTTCTCTGTCTGTCTCTGTCTGTGTCTCCCTCTTTCTCTCTCTCTCTCTTTTTCTCTCCTCACTGTCTCTGAGGAAGCTTCCACATCAAGCTGTGGTTCGTCAGGTCTGGTTTGTTTTAAATGAGGTCCTTGTTTCCCCTCAGCTCGAATATTTGCTTTTTGGGAAATGTCACACCAGTTCCTACCACCATCCAGTGTAGGTGCCTTGGCAAATGTATTTGTGTGGGGGAGGGCTGTGTAAATCCCTGACTTTCATACTAAAAAATGTGTATCCAGGTCAAATCCAAACTCAAGGCTTAGTTCTTGCACATTCTGAAAGATAACTTCTCTCTGAGAGAGAGACAGACAGATAGAAACTAAGTATCCTTCAGAGGGAAGGACAAAATGAAGGGACTGTCAGATGGTTGGGTGAAAGCTTGTACCAGCATTGGGAAATACTAGAATCTTACTACTGATAGAGAGGGGATTAATAATCTCCAAAACACTGTGAAGGAATGAATCACCATCTATCAAGTACTTGTATGTACCTAGCATTATGGCAATAACTAATTCTGAGTCTTTCTAGATGGTTCCCAGGCTAATGAATCCTGAGCAGGAAGGGCCTCAGAATACATCTAGTCCAACACTGTCATTTTCAATGAAAAAGCTGATGAGAATGGAGGGGAAATGACTTACGAAGGTAATTTGGGCAGTAAGAAGCAGAGGTGGGATACAAACTCTCAGAGCCTCAGACGCCAGAGCCATTGGTCTTTCTACTGTATTATACTATCTCCCTAGGGCTATTTAATTAAGCTACATCCATTTGTACCACACTACTTCCTAAAGCAATAAACACTACATGGCGTATATTTATATCACACCCTCTGGGACCATTTCCCCAACTGGGCACTTGCACATTTAGGTCCTTAGAGCATGATTATTACTATTCCTACTTCTATTACTTACTAGTACAACCGTTACCTAGTACTACTATTACTATTACTTTTATTCACTACCACTTTTACTCTTAATACTACTTCTACCATTGCTACTCTTACTACTACTATTACTTCTACTACTACTACTACAGCTATAACTACTACCACCTAGGGTGTTCATCTAAGTTTTGTTAAGTCTCATGTGGAGGTACCTACATTTATGTAATTTTATGTAAAAAAAATTATATAAATTTGTTTGGGCATGGAGGATTACATGCAAATGCCATAGTTGCCTGCCTATAACAAATACCAGGGACACAGTTCTGTAGGTTAGGTTTAATGGAGGTCACCACATGTTAAAAATATAGGTGGAACTGAGGGAGGTATTCCTAGTATAGGCTTCTGACAGAGGGTTGTTGCCCCAGTATCTGGCTTAGTAGGAAGAAATTCACAAGTCAATAACAGTAAAGAATGTAAAGAAGACACATATAAGATACACATATAAGGCACTAGGAGACCTTTTCTTCCTTTTCTCTTGGGTGTAGCTTTCTGCTAGCTTTCAAATTACAGTTCTAGAAGCCATAATCTGTGCCTTTGTGGAGTACATAGCTTATGCCTTTCTAGAGTCTATAATCAGTACTTCTCTTCATCTAAGGTTTCACACACCCTGAAGTTGTCTTTGGATAACTCTTTCTGAATTCATTGCCTCAATGACTATCGTCCTGGCAGCTATTGCCACTGCCACCATTTAGTTCTGGCAGCAGATGGAACCTCTGGATTTCCTGAATTCACAAAGTTGCCCAGACACCCCCATCTTGGGATATTAATTTGCTTAAGATGAGGAAAGAATAAATACAAAGACAGAGGTGTCTTTGTATTTATTTAATAATAATATTATTATTAAATAATAATTAAATATTATTATTAAATATTGATATTTATGCAATAATATTAATTTAATAATAATTGTGTTATTAAATCATCTTAGCTCCTGCTAGGCTGAGAGCCAAAAGTTACTCCTTGTTCCTATATGCCTCAAAACTGCACTGTCTGGCCATAAACTCCAGCTCAGATTCCATATCTAGATTTCCTGAACTTTTGAAACTCATAAGGTCATAGCCTCCAAGTTCCTTCCACTAGAATCAGGACATAAAAATGCAAAGAGCCAAGACCCACATGCCTAAGTCACATGTTAGCACCTCTGATGGGGTGAGGCCAAGGCCTCTTCAAGGCCAGAAGGAATCCGACCCAAAAAGGGACAGATTCCAGTTGAGTAGTGCCTTTTGAATGTACCATGGGTCTGATTCCATAGTTAATCAAAGAAGCTTCTGTTTACCACATGGTTAGTGGACTAGAACCAATTACACAAAATCTGCGTATGCCTGAAAATCCAAATGAGTACTGCATCTCCTCGGCACTCTGTAGATTCTCATAAGGACTGAGCTCATTGGTTCATCCCTCATGATGAAGGTGTATTGGGAATTAAGATGGTATAAAAACAAAATAAAGCAATACAAATTCTAGAACAAAGTGAATTCAAATTCATTTTGATTTGAGGATTTCACAATATTACTTTGAAGAAAAAGAAGCCCTCCAGAGTAGTGTCATCAAATCAGGGCTATTGAAAGAGCAAAAGGTCCTTGAGTGGCCCACCTTGGGCCATCTTACAATACAGAATGACATAAGCCAGATTTGAAAGAACCTAAGTAAGGCAGAAGAAAAAGAAGAAACTGAAATAAAGGAATGGAGGATAAATAAGCATCAGAGTGCAAAGATTGGAGAGAGGATCATTTTCCTTTGGGTTATATTTTTCTTTTCCTCTTTGGCAGTCATGGCTGGCGATTATGAAAACCAAGGCGCTGGTTTTCATTTTAACTCATCAGAAAGCTAATGTAAGTCTGAGCCATAGAAACAAGATTCAGATGTTCTTATCAGGCCTTCTCACTATTCATAGTAGAAAAATATCCCGCACTGACACTGTTTATGTAGTCAACAAATATTGATTGAGTGTCTATTCTGAGCACATAATGGTGAATGTACAGGAATGGCCCAGTTTGTTGAGCAGAAAGACTTACTTCATCTAGCACCTATCTCTTTCATGCACATATGCTCCTGACCCTTTCCATCAGGATACCTGCTACAGGCAAATGCCAAACACCCCTTTGCTTGCTTCCCCTGAAATTCTGACCCAAGTGCACCTAAGTTTGGAGGTGGGGAGAAGACAAGAGGGGCTGCAGCTGTAGCCTGAACAGGGGCATGACTGCCTCAGAATCCTTTAAGACAGCAAACAAGTGACCTACAAGGTACCATATAGCAACTTGGGAATACAGAATAGCAAAGGGGATCAGTCACTCATGGACAATCAACAGTTGGCTATATTTCTATATTTAGACCTGGGAAATGATTTCATTTGGACTCTATTTAGGCAAAATCAAAATAACCAGTTGAAAAATGAAAAGTTCAGTCTACCAACTGTTTGCTGGCCTGCTTCCAGGCCCACAGGTGTGAGCAAGTACACTGAAGAGCTCAGAAATGGGCTGAATCTTTCTCCAGCTCCTTATCAGGAATATGTGAGTCTGAGCCTGAGGCTATGTCTGCAATACACTGTGCCAGAGCAACTGGTCATTTAAGTCAACTCAGTAATAAATTCAGATATTTGGTTTTGTGGGGAAAATATGTCCCTAATGCACATATATTATCCTCTCCATTAAAAGAAGTACAGGGACTAATTTTTTTTATCCCAATGCTTATCTATTACAGTTCCAGGCACATACATACTAAATGCTTTAGCAACTGCTTGATTGATTAATTCTCTTTTGTACAAGAATTATTTGTATAAAGTGTCATACCCTGCCCTCAACTCAATTGTAAACCGTAAAAGCTGGTACTACTTTGTCTAAACTCTGTCTTTCACATGGTTGGCATCTAATCTGTGTTTATTGCATTTAAACAATAGCAGCAAATAATTGGCTGACTGAACTTTTCATTTTTCAACTCACTATTTTGATTTTGCATGTAGTCCAAATGATATCATCTTTCAGGTCTAAATAAAGAAGTATAACCAATTCTTAATTGTACATAAGGGACTAATGAATGACCTTTGGCAATGGTCCCTGATGCACCACAGGCCTGTTTCAACAAGACTTCCCACAAACCAGCCAGGCCTTAGGATACTGACAGTAGATGTCAAGCCTAAACTAAAAATTAATTCTATAAATGCAAATGAGTGAGTAACTCCAACTGCTTTTGACAAATTAAATAAATGAATTTTCACTTAAAATTTATTTTATATTGTCCTGTTCTTCTCTATATTATATTAGAGTTTCCTAAATTAATTTGTTTATGGAGAGCTTTTAGTCTTGAGGCATATTAATGGGACCCATAAATGCTAATATTGGAAGGCTGGCAACATAGAATACCTCGAGGATAAAAAGGCTGTGGAAAAAAATTAGAGCAAAACAGAGCCTCAGCCTAGCATACTGAAAAATGATAGCATGTGATAAACATTTGTTTTAAACTAAATTTTATTTTTTAATTAACAAAAATTTATTTTCTTTGCCTCTCACTTTCCCCCCTGAGAAAACAAATTCTTAGACTACATATGCATGATCAATTAAACCAAATTCCTATATTGGCCATGTCCAAAGAACATATGTCTAATTCTGCACCCTGAGTCCATCACCTTGATGTCAAGAGGTAAGCCACATGCTTCATCATTGGTCCTCTGGAAGCAGAGCTTGTCATTTTATTGAGCAGTTCTTAAATTTTAAAATTGTTTCTTTTAACAATGGTACTATTATTTTATGCATTTTTATATCTTCATATTTTGCTCATTTCACTCTGCCATATCTGAGATCTTCAGGGAAAATATCGTTGACATCAAATTTTCACAGAGCTCCTATTTACGTAGTGCAGAATACCAGGGTTCCACAAAGCACAGTCGAGAAAATGCTGCCTTAGTCATTCTGCCATGGATAACCCTGGCTTTCTAGACTTGATAGCTGTATTTCAGCCAGTTCATCATAGGCAATAGGTTGGTGCAGTGGAGAGAGCACTTGTTCTGAAGTCAAGAAGACCCAAGTTCAAATGCTGCCTCAGATACTTATTATCTGTATGACTGTGGGCAAATCCCTTAACCTCTGCCTCAGTTTCTTCAACAGGAAATGAGATAATAATAGCACCTGGCTCACAGAACTGTTGTGAGGAGCAAATATTTAGGAGATAATGTTTAGAAAGTGTTCAGCACTGTGCCTAGCACATTGTAAGAGCTTGTTTCCTTTTCAAGTTGATTGAGTGAATTCTCTTTTCTTCTGACTTTCATTATAAAAGAAGGAATACATTCTTACAGGAAAAAAAATTTCTGCAAAGGATTGAGTTGATCAGAAGCAAGTTAAAATGTTATCAATCTCTATTTCAAACTGGTTATTTCATGGAGCTGGTCTATGAGAACCATTCCTACAACTATGTTTACCTTGAGCCTAAGAAGTCAAGTCTCTAGGGAAAGCATGATCAAGGACCCTGGGAATTCACAGGATCCCCATGATCCTCATCCTCTTTGTTCAGTTTAGGTGCCTTCATTACAGCCCAGATTGATTTGAAGAATCCAAACCAGTTGCTTCAGAGAAAAGTGAAGACTGTTTACTCAGGTAAGAGGTACCCCCCTGAGTGGCTGAGAGAGAAAAGAGAATGAGAATTGTAGTCACCCATGGGTCAACAAGTAAGACCAAAATTCTTACTGGATTTGGAGAACATCAAGGTTTCAGTACCTGAGCCAGTTTTTGTGAGGTTAGGAGGTACAAGGCGTTGCCTTAATGGGAAGAGTTCTCTTGTCCTGCATTATATCCCTAAAGCTATAACCCAGACACAACTGTAATTTATCCCAAATGAAAATTCTAAAAGTTTTCTCCTTTGCAATGGTTTTCATTAGGCCCTCACTGGGCAAGTTTTTTACTTTACACTTCTCTTATTGATTAATTATCTCAACACAGTGGCTTTTCCTAACACTTTCAAACTTTGTTCAGACTTCCCATTGCTTCCCCTCCTCCACCTTCTCAACTGAGAACCTCACCACATATTTGACTGAAAACATTGAGGTCATTTTCATTACCTTTTCTCCCTCCCTCCTTATCTCACATCATTAAAATGCTTTCTTGCACTTTTTCCTCCTTCACCTCTGTCTCACATGAAAAGATTTTTCTTCTCTTGCCAAGGCAAACTCCTAGACCAGTGATCCAAGTCTGTCCCATCTTTTCCAACAGATTCTCTACTCCTCACTCCCTGCCTTCATTATTCCCACTCTCACCAATCTTCAGTATTGCCTTATCTCCTGGCTGCTCCCCTGCTACCTCCAAACTCATGACTCCTTCATCCTCAAAGAGCCCTCACTTCATCCATCCATCCCTACTAGCTATTTCTGTGTATCTATCCTCCCTGTTGAAGCTACTCTCCTCAAGAAAGCCTACAACAGGTGCCTTCACTTCCTTTCCTCTCACTCTCTTCTTTTAACTCTCTGAAGTCTGAAAACTCACTTCATCGTTCAACTTGAAACTGTTCTTTCCAAAGTTGCCAGTGATCTCTTAATTCCAAAATCTAATGACCATTTCTCAATCCTCATCCTACATGACCTCACTACAGTCTCTGACACTGTCAGTCACATTTTCCTTGATACATTCTCCTCTCTAGGCCTTTGTGAAAATGTACTTTCCTGGTTCTCCTCTTGCTGGTCTGACCACTCACTTCTTTGCTGAATCTTCATCCAGGTTGCTACTATTTTTAACTGTTGGTATACCTTGGGGCTCTTATCTGGGCCCCTTTCTCCCTCTATAAGATTTCGCTTAGTGATCTCATTAGTTGCTATGGATTCAATTCTCATCTCTATGCAGGTGATCCCCAGATCTATTTACCCCATCCTTCTCTCTCCCCTGACCTCCAGGACACATCTCTAACTGCATATTGGACATCTCAAACTTGATGTCTTGGAGGTATTTTAAACTTAATATTGAACTTATTATCCTCCCCCACAATCCCTCCTGTCTTCCAGATCCCCAGATCTATTTACCCCATCCTTCTCTCTCCCCTGACCTCCAGGACACATCTCTAACTGCATATTGGACATCTCAAACTTGATATCTTGGAGGTATTTTAAACTTAATATTGAACTTATTATCCTCCCCCCCCAATCCCTCCTGTCTTCCAAATTTCCCTGTTATTACTGAGAACACTACTATTTTCCCTGAAGTCCACTCTTGTAAAATAAGTGTCATCTTCACCTCTGTCTGCTGGCTTCTCTGGCTTCCTTCAAGTCATAGCTAGAATCCAATTTTTTTTTTCTGTTTTTAGTCTTCTCTTTTTTCTTTAGTATTTTATTTTTCCCTAGTTAGACATAAAAACAATTTTTAACATGCCTTTTTAAAACTTCAAGTTCCAAATTCCTTCCTTCCTCCCTCCCCACTGCCCCCATTGAGAAGGCAAGCAATTTGATATAGGTTATACAGGTCATATAAAATATATCTATAATAATCATGTTGTGAAAGAAAACATCGAGAAAAAACTCAAGAAAAATAAAGTTTAAAATAATGCTTCAATCTGTATTCAGACACCATCAGTTCTTATTTTGGGGATGGACAGCATTTCTCATCATAAATCCTTCATAGTTCTCTTGGATCATTGCATTGCTAAGTCAATCAGATCTGATCATCGTAGAATATTGCTCTTTCTTTGCGTGCAGCACATTTCACTTTGCACCAGCCCATGCAATTCTTTCCAGATTTTTCTGAGAGCATCCTGCTCATCATTTCTTATAGTACAATAATATTCCCTCACAATCAAATACCACAACTTGTTCAGCCATTCCCCAGTTGATGGTCATCCTCTCAACTTTTATAGAATCCTACTTTCTGTAAGAAACTTTTTCTGAATATCTTTAATATTAATGTTTCCCCTCTTCAATTACCCACAGTTTGTCCTGTATATATCTTTTTTTTTGCTTTTTATAGGGCAATTCTGGTTAAGTGACTTGCCCAAGGTCACACAACTAGTGTGTGTGTGTGTGTGTGTGTGTGTGTGTGTGTGAAGTGTCTTAAGCCAGATTTGAACTCAAGTCCTTCTGACTCCAGGGCTGGTGCTCTATTCACTGTGCCACTTAGCCACCCCCTATATCCTTTTTTTTTAACATAAGTGTTTGCATACTATCTTCTTTATTAGCTTTTAAAGGGATGGGACTGTTTTAAATTCTCTTTGTATTAATTAGCACAGTCCCTGACACATAGTAGGTGCTTTAAAAGGTGTTCTAGTTTGTTTACTTGCAAGGTGCAAAATACTAAAGAAAAAAGAGGAGACTAAAAGGTGCATAACATCAGAAAAAGATTTGCAGTAACAGAGGGCTTTGGCTGGAGAAGAAAATGATCCACATGCTACTTGCTGAGAACTGTACAGAATTATGCTGGGAGCCAAGATGGCAGCGTAGAAGCAGCAAGGTTTCACAGCTCCCACAAAGCCACCCTAAACACCCATAAAATATGGCTCTGAACAAATTCTAGGGCTCTCAAACTCGCAAAAATACAGGAAACAGATCTCTTGCTGAAGGCAGCTCGGGAGGAGGGGATCATCACGACAGGATGGGAGCCGAGGCCAGCCCAGGCCGAAATCAAAACCACGGCCAGGCCCCAGCGGAGCTGAGCAGAGCCGCAGTGTAAGTCTACTTCAGAGAAAATCTACTGTACCTGGAGGAATCTTCACATCTACTAAGCCAGGATTAGAGAAGGTCAGTGAAAGTGAGTGAAGCTTTCAAGCTAAATCTGGGGGAGGAAAAGAGTTTGGCCAATCTACCCCAGGGCAAGGAAGCAGTGGGGGAAGGTCAGGAACTGCTATAACTGGTAGCTGCCCCCACTGGGCTGCTTCAGAGCCCCTGGCCTGCGGACCCCATAGCGGGGCTGAGTCGATTGATCAGGGCCAAGTGCTCTTGCATTGAGCGGCCTGGATCTGGATCATGGTCTTGGGTGGTGGGCCTGGGGAGGGCTTTCAGCAAGCCAAAGTTGGGGGGGGACTGCAACACCCCCCAATAGCTCTGGCAGCTGGGAAAACCCTCGCAATATGGAACAGAGCTTTCCGCCCAGGAAGCAGAGTTCCACAGAGCTAAAAAAAACCAACCAATTAATTGACTGGCCAACATGAGGAAAAGGAAGCAAAATAAGAACAGCAATAAAACTCTAGAATCCTTTTTTATGGACAAAAAGGATCAAAGCATGGAACGGGAGGAAGCCAACACAGTCATAGCTCCCACACCAAATGCTTCCAAGACACTTGAAGAATGCCTAGAAGCTCTACATCAACTGGAAAAGGACTTTGAAAACCAAATAAGAGAAGTGGAGGAAAAAATTTGGAAGAGAAATGAGAATGATGCGAGAAAATCATGAAAAGAGAGTCAACAACCTGAATGAAGAAAACA
>JAQQSW010003616.1:0-14649 GCA_028646575.1 Pseudocheirus occidentalis | reverse complement strand
ACCCCTCCCCCTTGTTCTATTCTCTGCTTTGTCCCTGTGCCTTTACAAAATTGTGTGCTGCTAACAACCCTCCCTCCAAACTTGCCCTCCATTCCATCATCCCCCCTCTCATTGCTTCCTCCCCCCTATTCTCCTGTAGGCCAAGCTACAAAATTTAGAGTGTATGTCAGCCCTTCCCTAAGCCAAATTCAATGAGAGTAAGGTTGACCCTTTTGCCTTCCTGTTCTTCCTTTCCATTGTAACAGGTATCCCTTGCCTCTTCTTTATGAGATAACCCCATTCTGTCTCTCTCTGTTTCCTCTCATTCTATTCCTCACCCACCTCTCAGTTTCACCTGTTAAAATATCATCCCTTCCTATTCAATGTGCCCTCTGTCTACGTACACATATACACACATATGTATTTATATGCATATATATCCTCCTATATAGGCATATGTGTATGTATACATATACATTTTAATATACATATACACACATGTATACATTTGCATTCCCTTCACCTATCCTCATAACGAGAAAACTTTCATAAGTTACAATTATCATTTTTTTCATGTTGGTATGTAAGTAGTTCAACTTTGCTAAGCTCCTCAGATTTGTTTTCCGTGTTTACCTTCTCTCTTGTATTTTAATGTCAAATTTTCTATTTGGTTCTGTTTTTTTTTCCTCAAAAATGCTTGAAAGTCCTCCACCTCATAGAATGACCATATTTCCCCCTGAAACATAATACTCAATTTTTCTGGGTAGATGATGCTTGGTTTTAATCTTAGCTCCCTTGATCTCTGGAATATCAGATTCCAGGCCCTTTAGTCCTTTAATGTAAATGCTGCTAAATCCTAGGCTATCCTGATTGTGTTTCCACAGTATTCAAATTGCTTCTTCTTGGCAGCTTGTGATATTTTCTCTTTGATCTGGGAACTCCAGAACCTGGTTATAACATTCCCAGGCTTTTTCTTTTTGGAATCTTTTTCAAGAGGTGATTGGTGAATTCTTTCCATTTCTATTTTGCACTCTGGTTCTAAAATATCAGGGTAATTTTCCTTGAGAGTGTGTTGAAGGATGATTTCTAGGTTCTTTTATTGATTATGTCTTTTAGGTAGTCCAATAATTTTTAAATCCTCTCTTAGCGGTTTTTTCAATGAGATATTTCTAATTGCTTTATATTTTTTTCATTTGTTTGGATCTCTTTAATAGTATCTTGATTTCTCATGAAGTCATTTGTTTCCATTTGCTCCAGTCTAATTCTGAAGGTATTATTCTCTTTAGTGAACTTTTGAGATTCTTCTTCCATCTGGCAAATTCTTTTTTTTAAGCCATTCTTCTCATAAATTTTTGGGCCTCTTTTGCCACTTCAGTTAATCTGTTTCAAGGTGTTATTTTCTTCAGTCAGATTGTTGATTTTCTTGTCATGATTTTCTTGCATCATTCTCATTTCTCTTCCCAGTTTTTCCTCCACTTCTCTCGTTTAGTTTTCAAAATTCTTCTTAAGCTCCTTTGTGGCCTGAAACCAGTTTACATTTTTTCTTGGAAGGTTTTGGTGAGGCAGTTCTGATTGTGTTGTCTTCTTCTTGTTCCATGCTTTGATCCTTTTTGTCCCCAAAAAGGGCATCTAAAGTTGATTGCTGTTCTTCCTTTGCTTCCTTTGCCTGCTCATGTTGCCAGTCAATTACTTGATTTTTAGTCTCAGTAAAACTCTGCTTTCAGAGGGGAGGGCTTTGTTCCAAATCACTGGGGTTTTCCCAACTGTTGGAGCTATTAGGAAGCTGCTATCTCTGTAGCTCCCACCAACTTTGGCTCACTATTCATGCACCTCAGGACCAACACCCAAGACCATGATCCTCATCAAGGCTGGTTAAAGGAAGAGCACTTAGCCTCTAAATGTTCACTTGGCCCCCCTGCAATCTGCAGGTGGGGAGCTCTGAAGCAGCTATGTGAAGGTGGCTGCAGGGCCACCCCTTCTTCTGCTTTCTTCCCCTGGGGACACACAAGCTGCCCTGCTTCTTTTTCCCAAATTTAGTAGAGTTCCTCTGACCTTTCAATTTCTCCTTGTTTCTTATAGATTGATAATTCTGGAACCATGAGAGCTGTCAGTGGTCTGCTCTCCTGAATGCTTCAGCAGTGGTTGGTCCTGGCCACCCTGGGGCTAACATCATGGTTTCATGTTTTGCTGGTCTTGGATCCCAGCACTCTGCGATGAACACTTCCTGTCTGTCTGCTGGGCTGCCTTCAGTGGGAACTTTGTTTCTTTGTCATTTTGTGTCTTCTGGAGCTCTAAAGTTTGTGTAGAGTCATATTTCATAGGTATTTGAGGTGTTAATGGGGGTAGCTCATGTAATTCTCCTGCTTCTATATTGCTATCTTGACTCTGCCCATGTATTGGTTCTTGTAGCTGAAGTCTGCCAATTTCCTTGATTATTTTAATCCATGTGGGGTTTCCTAGTCCTGCTGTTTCCTTACTCCACCATGTTGGTTTTGAGCATCTTCCACTGCTTTGCTTAGGTGGGGCTTTTACACTCCCCTTTTATTTGAATAAGACAGACGTTTCTAATTTTTCAAGTTTCTCAGGTTCAAAGACTATTTCATCCCATATTTTTGTTGGTTCTTCTGTTCTAGAACTTCTTTAGGGCCTTCTATCTTTGCTTTCTTAGATATGAGTATGGGAGGGTTACAGTGATTTACTGCTTATTCCCCCATCCTGGTTCCCAGAAGTCCTGCATTCTGTATCATCTTGCCCTTTTAGATTTTAAGTCCTTTAAGGAAAAGAATGATTGTTTTTTTTTCTGATTTGTATTTCCCATGCTTAGCACATTCTGGGCACATAGTATGCTCTTAGTAAATGTTTAAAAAATTAAATTAAAAAACAAAACCATGGTTGCACTTACCCTTCCCTTAAAAACATAGCCCAAGATTTAAACTGAGCAAAAAGTTTAAGCCTTTCTCTTCAGCAGAGATTACACGTTCAGTTAAACAGTAATCATCAAACAATATTTGGTAGTGCACTGTCTTGATGAATGTGGGCTAGTGAATCACTGTCTGGAAAGGACTTTGGTAGACAAACATTCAATAAAAACCATAAAACCTGTTGTCTTGATGTTGGGAGAATCTACATGATGACATTAGTGGTCTAAAAGTGGTCTAGAACCCTAGCAGACATTAGTGGTCCTTAACTGTTTGAAGTATGAGTATGCCCTTGCCACACGTTCCCCATGTCTGTCCATTCTTCCTACTGATATTACAAGTACTTGTGAGAGATTTTACTAAATGGTACAATGAAGTAAAATGAATGTACTATTAAAATTTTTTTGACTGTATTCCTTCATTAAATGCATTTGCATTTAACTTACTGGGACTTCTGGCCAACTATTATATGTAAATTCACTGATGGGGGCTTGCGAGCTAGAATATTAGAAGATGGGAGTGGGAAATTACTGAATTACTATGTTTCTTCACTCATCACTAACATATTTGAAAAGTTATTTTGGAATGAATCAATTTAACAACTAAATTCACCTATTTACTGTTATTTTTTCATCTTTGTGGATGTCTTAACTCCTTTCTACTCATAATTAAAATCATAGAATGACAGAATGGGAAGGAACCATAAAAGAATCATAGGATTAATCTATTCCAATTTTCTCACCCTCATGTATCAGATAAGGAAACAATATGATAGAGAGAAAATAAGTTTCCCAGGATCATATACATGAAAAATAATCATCTTGAGATTTTGATTCAGGTCTTTTTTATTTCAATTCTTTCCTTTAAGTAAACCATCTCTTATCAAGTTATTATCAACTTTTCACTTGCTAAATCCAAATACCTTTTTGCCACCCTCATTCTAATTGATTCATTGAAACTTTTAATATTGTTGATCATCCACTCTTTCTAAAACCTGTCTCCTTACATGAATTCCATGGGCCTTGTCTTTCTTGGTTTTCCTTCTGTCAATAAAACCAATCTTTCTTAGTTTTTCTTTTCTGGATTGTCATTCATATTCTGTATACATTGCCCTGATATCCTTTCTTTTTTCCTCTCTACACTCTCCACTATACTGTTTACATACATCTACCTACTTTCTCCACTTATGTAGTTATGATATAGTCCAGAATGTTCTCACTTTTCAACTCAACAATTTTAGCAGTATTCAAATTGTTATCTCTGATTCAAGTCTCCCATCTTTCAGATAGATGACAAATCCATTTTCCTGAAACATTGGTCTATTTGGGTCACTCTCATGCTCAATAATCTTCAATTGCTCACTAGTTTCTTTGCACTAATCTTAAATAATCCTCAGGATGACTCTTAAAATCTCCTGAAATCTTGTTGCCAACTAATTACCTGGATATTTCATATTCCTTCACTATTTAGCACTTTTTGGCTTATAGCACCTTATCATCAATCCATATAATGCATTAGATATTTCCTACACTTGTAATTTCATCTTCTTCTGGTACTTTGTACATCCTTTCTCTTCTATTTAACATATGCTCCAGCATCACTTCAGCCTCTAGAAATCAATTTATATGCCACCTCCTTTACAAAACTTTTCCTTATCCACATGTCCCCCTCCTCAATTAGTTCAGCATCTCATCCAATACTCTTATATTTCATTATCTGCATATGTACTAATTTATTCCTGTACAATATAACCTCCTTATTTAATTTCAGAATGGATCAACTATGCCTTAAATACAGTAGGGACTTGATATATTTTTGATCATTGAATTGACTTTACCCTATGTCACATCTCCTGATGTATATTCTGCCACTGACCATATACTATGTATACAAAGTCATTTCCTAATTGATTGAATATGTGTTCTGAATATCCCAGTGATAGTGTGGCTAGAAAAATAGGTCAAAGATAATTAAGAACCACATCATTTTTGAACCACCCATAAACTTAAATTAATTGAGTATATTCTCTATTTGTGGCTTTTCGATTGATAAATTGTAAGAGGAGTTGAACCATATCCCTTTTGACAGATTTACTATAAATAAACCCAGAAAACAACATTGATTTGTTAATTTCACAAATTGTCCTTTATAAAAACATTGGGCAGAAAGAAAAAATATGAGAAGTAAACAGAGAAAAGCTATTGAAGAAAAATGAAACAGAGAGCCTGGAATGAGCTCTAAGCCAGAGCTTACAAAGAATGCTGGTGGATAAAATCAAAAGAAAGACAAAGATCAGTCATAAAATGGGACAGATTTTTTTTGGCATTTTTTTTGTAATGAAAAGGGCATTTATAGAATGAAAACAATACTTTCAATTAATACAAGTAGAAATCCCCTGAAGTCACTGAATTATTTGAATTTATGCTACATATTTCATTGGGCAGAAATTGATTACCATGTTTTCCATAATTATAATTTTGAGAGGTCAAAATCCAAATACATGAGGCAACTTGCTAGGACTTATTCATTCTAAACTGGACCAAATGGTAACGTAGTCAGCACATTTGATTTTTGCCACCTTGGGGTTAAATTTTATGCAATGGAGTAGTAATGAAACTTGAAATATGTCTGGAACTAAAGAAATCTATGCTGGAGGCAATATAATTTTAAAGGCACATGGATCTTTTCAAGATATCTTAAGCAGAGGGATATTTTAACTGTACTTTCACTACCTCCTCCAGCACACACACACAAAAAAGAAGTAATGAGAAGACAGCAACTTCTGATCTAAATGTCTGCTTTCTCATCTCTATAAATAAGAATAGACTATGCATGCATAGACATATCTTCAGCAAAAATATGGAAAGGGGCAAGAGAAGCTTTCATGGGAACTGATATTGAAAACAGTTTTTTCAGTCACACAAACATCCACAAGATATAGAGAATAAAAGATCATGTGGTTTTGACTGTTCATTGATTTTTAAGAAGGTATTTAACTCATGAACAAAATATATACTTGAAGGCTTTCCTCATACTAGGTGTTTTCTACTTGTACTTTTCAAAAACACTGAGAGCTTGATCTAAAAAGATAACATTATTCAAAATCTAGAGAAAATTGACATCAACAAGACTATAAAATATATTTACTTTAAATGTTAATGTCAGATGTAAAGTCCCATAAAAGAAGTATTGTTTATTTTAAAATGAAGGCTCTCTGAATGTGTCTTTCTGCAAGTAACATTTCAGTAATTTTATCTAGCCCTAGATTTCAAAACCTTCTCAAAGAAATATATTTTAACATGAAATGGATTTGCATAACCATCCACAACAGGGAAAGAAACAACAACCACATAGAAAAGTTGTCCAGGCTATGTGAGATACCTAGTGAAGACTGATCATTCAGTAAGTATATCTTGTACTTACAATGCAGAAAGACAGGTCAGTAACTCTAGATAATGTTGGATCATATTAGGAAATAATATTCAGTGCTTTCAACACTTACCAACTGCTCATTTCTGTGCCCACACTTAACCAGTTAACTTTACTCTGTCTTCTAACCTTGAATAACATGTTGCATTACTTATCACCACTCATCCTTCTCCAAACCCCAGTATGAAATTCTTCTCACCATATACTCACTTCATATCATCATTTGGGTTGCTAAACAGCTATGGAGGAAGCCACAGAACCATGCTGACTGGATTCACAAAAGTTATGCTATGTAATTTCAAGTAGAATCTCACAACTACATAGTATCATCATCATCATCATTATCAGTATTTATTATTATGATCATTATTATCATACTATACCATGTTTTACTCTGTCACACCTAGGGGTATTCTCCAAATCTACAATACATATCCACTAAAGAATGGTTGCCCCAGGTCCAAAATACTTTCTGCCTTAACTGTAGTCAATGAGGCACCACCAATGTATTTACATTTAATAGTCATTCAAAATGCACAATTGCTTCAAAAACGCATTTTTTAATGACAATAACAGAAGTAGCAAAAAGACGTTTCACTCAGAAACTTAGGACACAGATTCTCACAAATACACGTAGGCTCAGTTGGAACAGTGGACAGAAACAGATAACACATAAGGCCAAGATACAAGTATTGGAGAGGATTATTGTTTCTTCCTTCCCTTGTTCCTTCCTTTGTCTGTTCCTTCCTTCGTTCCTTTTTAGTTTCCAACATTCACTTTTATAAAAGTTTGAGTTTCGTATTTTTCTACCTTCCCCCCAAGATTCCATGCAATCTGATATAAGTTATACATGTGCAGTCATATTAAGCCTATTTCCACATTACTCATGTTTGAAAGAAGAATCAGAACAAAAAGGGAAAACCATGAAAAAGAAAACAATGGAACAAAAAAGAAAATGTTATAGTTTATCTGCATTGACTCCACAGTTCTTTCTCAAGTTGTGGATAGGATTTTCTATCTTTATTATTTATATTGAAATTTTTCTAGAAGACCACTGTGTTGCTGAGAAGAGCTAGTCCATTAAGGTTCCATCACACAACATTGCTATTGCTGTGTACAATGGTCACCTAGTCCTGCTCACTTCACCTAGCATCAGTTCATGTAAGTCTTTCCAGGTGTTTCTGAAATTTGTGAAGAGAAGTATTTTAAAAACACATTTCATTTTTCTCAACTATATAGTAAAACAATTTTAACATTTTTTTCTTAAAATTTTGATTTCCAGATTCTCTTCCTCTTTCCTTCTTTTTCTATCATTGAGAAAGCCAGCATTTTGATAAAGATTACACTTACATAGTCATGGGAAATATATTCCTATATTACTCATGCTGTGAAAGAATATAATTGAATAAAAGAAAAAATTACAGTTAACAAAAAAACTGTGCTTCTAAATGTATTCATATTTCATCCATTCCTTCTCTGCACATGGATATCTTTTTTTCATCATAGGGTCCCACAGTCATAGAGAATAGCTTTTTATGCTAAAATCTAATTGATGAACATTCTCTCATTTTCCAATTCTTTGCTACTACAAAAAAGAGTTGCTATAAATACTTTTGTGCACCGTATTCTTTTTCATTTTTTTTTATTTCTTTGGATATAGAGCTATTAGAAATACTGCTCACTTAACCCCAATTGCCTTTCCTTCCACCCTCAAAAAAAGAAAAAGAAATATTGTTGAGTTAACAGATAAGCACAGTTATTTGGTCTTAATTCCAAATCATTCTCCACAATGATTGGATCACATCCCAACCCTACCAGCAGTGAATTTGTGTCCCTATTTTCCCACATCCCCTCTAATATTTGTCATTTTCTTTTCTATCATATTGGTCAATGTGACAAGTTTGAGGTGGTATGACAAAATTTTAATCTGCAGGTGCAGCTAGGTGGCTCAGTGAATAGAGCACAGGCCCTGAAGTCAGGAGGACCTGAGTTAAAATCTGGTCTCAGACACTTGACACAATTATTAGCCATGTGACTTTGGGCAAGTCACTTAAGCCCAATTGCCCTCCAAAAAGAAAAAAAAATAATTTCCATTTCTCTGATGACCAGTGATTTAGATTATTTTCCCATGGCAGCAAAAATCTTTGATTTTCTCATCTGAAAAAGAAAAAAAACCTGTTTGCATGCTTTGACCATTTATCATTTGGAGAATGACTGATGTTATTACACATTTGATTCAGTTCTTTATATATTTGAGATATGAAGTTTTTTATCAGAGAAACTTGCTATAACCCTACCCTCAGTTTCCTACATTCTTTCTAATCTTGGCTGCATTGGTTTTGTTTGTGTAAAAGATTTTTAATGTAATCAAAACTATCCATTTTGCATCCCATAATGTTCTCTTTCTCTTGTTCTGTAATAAACTCTTGGCTTACCTGTATTTTCTATTGAATCCTTATTCATAGATCTAAAGGGTAATTATTTCATGCCCCCCTAATTTGCTTAAGGTATCACTCTTTATGTCTAATATATGTGCCCGTATTGGCCTTATATAAAGAAATGATCCATATCTAGTTTCTGTCAAACTGCTTACCAGTTTTCCTAGAAGGTTTTTTTTTATCAAATAGTAAGTTCTTTTTATTCCCTTAAATTATATAATTCTGCTATTGCAAGTCATGACATCAGCAGGCTTCTTTGTCTCCACATTCAGTCTCCACTCAATAGTGCTCTGCAATAGTCTATTCTAGACACCATTCTACTGGATAGTTCTGGAAACTATTACCATAGGTGCTGCTGGATGACTGCTGTTCAGGTGGATATGAAGTTTCCTCTGAGTACATAGTTTTGATCTTTTTAGCTCAGCTGAAATCCTTAGCTTTCTTTTGACTTTTAAATTCTATACCTTAAAAACACAAAGTTGTTTACATTTTTATATAAAAAGTAGTATGTGATTCAATATATTGTTTGCTTTTTGAGATATAAAATCCTTATCAGAGGTATTTAATACATTTCCTCACAGTGAACTTTAAAATAAATGGAGACTCCTATTACAAGATGGTTTCTTCTCCAAATCTCTATAGTTAAAATCACTACTACATAAACCTTCATTATATCTTTATTTGCTCTAGTATCAAAACAAGAAGTGACTCTCACCCCTCATCTACTTGTTTCTTCTGCAAGCATGCTGAAATATCTTCCTTATATTTTTTAAAATTAATTAATTTATTTTAAGTTTTCAACATTTATTGCCACCAAATTTTGAGTTCCAAGTTTTCATTCCATTTCTCCCTTTTCCTACCTGCAAATGGCATGCATTCTCATTACCCTTTCCTCCAGTCTGCCTTCCCTTCTGTCATGCCCTCTCTTATCCCCTTCCCACTTACTTTCTTGTAGAGCAAGATGGATTTCTATATCCTTTTGGCTGTGTATCTTATTTCCAAGTTGCATATAAAAATAAGTTTTAACATTTGTTTTTAAAGCGTTGAGTTACGAATTCTCTCCCTTCTTCCCTCCACACCCAAACTCATTGAGAAGGTGTGCAATTCTATATAGATCATACATGTGTAGTTCTGCAAAACACTTCCATAGCAGTCATATTGTGAAAGATTAACCGTATTTCCCTCTATCATATCTTGCCCCTATTTATTCTATTTTATCTTTCTTCCCTGTCCCTTTTCAAACGTGTTTCTTCTAAGTACCCAGTCCCCAAATATGCCTCCTTTCTATCATCATGCCCTCTCATCCTCTTCCCCTTTACTTTCCTGTAGCATGAGATCTTTAATGTGTATGTTATTCCCTGCTTAAGTCAAATCCTATGAGAGTAAGCTTCACATATTCTCTCTCATCTCCCCTCTTTACCTTTCCATTTTGAAACCATTTTCTTGCCTTTTTCTGTGAGATAATTTAGACCATTCTATATGGTGCTTTCTCTTTCTCCCAGTATATTCTTCTCTCATGCCTTAGTTTGATTTTAGATATCATCCTTTCATATTCAATTCATCTTGTGCTCTCTCTCTCTCTCTCTCTCTCTCTCTCTCTCTCTCTCTCTCTCTCTCTCTCTCTCTCTCTCTCTCTCTCTCCCTTCCAACTACCCCAATATGGAGAAAGGCCTCATGAGGTACAAATATCATCTCTCTGCATATGAATGTAAACAGTTCAACTTTATTAAGCCCCTTATGATTTCTCTTTCCTGTTCACCTTTTCAGACAAGCTCTGATTCTTGTATTTGAAAATCAAAATTTTATTTTCAGCTCTAGTCTTTTCATCAAGAATTCTTGAAAGTCTTCAATTTCATTGAATGTCCATTTTTTCCTCTGGAGTATCATCTTCAATTTTTCTGGGTAGGTGATTGTAATAGTAATCAGTTTATCAGATACTTAGCATTCAGTAAATTAGGGCTAAGTAGCACCTAGTAACTTAGGGCTAAATATGGAAGGTGTAAACCCTGAACCCTGTCCATTTTTGAGAATGCATGAACTCCCCTGTTGACATGAAAGAAGGCTATTGGCTGAGACAGGAAGACAGTGCTGTATATAAAGAAGAATTCTGGAGACAGGGAGACAGAATTTGGAATTGGGTCCTCAGTGAAGGAAGATTCATGGACACTGAAACCAGATGAGAGAGAGAGGGAGAGAGTATCTCCAAGTATCTGGAAGCTGACTGAAACATGAACAGGTTAAGACTTTGTTTATTCATGGCCTGGTTGATCCTTGAGTTCCAGGCAAGAGAAGTGGTGAATAATTTGAGATGTGTTGAACCCTGTGAATTTCATTTTTTCCTTGAGGAATATACAAGGGCCTGGGAGCTGTCTACCTCTGAGGACTGAACAAAAACCTGGCAACTGTCTGCTTCTGAATCCAGGTGATTGTTTGCAGATTCAGGAGAGAGCTGGGAGAATGGAAGGGTATCCAGGGAACCATAGAGACCACCCAGAGTCAAAATGAAGAAAAGGCTTCCCCTTGGACAAAACTGAGGTTTGCTGAGGACAAGGACCTGGGAGCTGTCTACCTCTGAGGACTGAACGAAAACCTAGCAACTGTCTGCTTCTGAATCCAGGTGATATGTAGATTCAGGAGGGAGCTGGAACCATGGAAGGGGATCCAGGGAATCAGAGAGACCTCCCAGAGTCAAGATGAAGGAAAGGCCTCCCCTTGGGCTAAACTGAGGTTTGCTAGAAATCAAGGTGTGGAAAGTTTGTGTGGTTTACTAATGATTATATTAGGGACTAATGATATTTAGTGATTGGGAATCTAGCTTAGTGACTGACTGCTAAATGAGTGACAGATTAAGTTAATGGTTGCCCCATGAGTGGAAGATTGGTATATTGCAAATTGCTGATTGAATCTTTAAGTGAGAAGGGTTTTCCCCTTAGGGAAACCAGGTGATTATTCTTTTGTTCCTTGCTCTAAATATTGTGACTTTCTGTAATAAGATGTAATATTGAGAATACTATATTGTGAATAGTGTACTGAATCTTGATTTGTAATGGAATAAACAGAGTGTTCACTATTACTGTGTAATCTGAGCCTTAAAAGCTGTTCACAGTAGCATTCTTTTGAGAATCTGCTTGTGCTTGGCTTTAAAGTGATTCATGGTTTTAGTCCTAGCTCCTCTGGCACCAGGGTATTATATCCAAAGCCCTTCAATATCTACATGTAAAATCTTCTGTTATCCTGATTGTATTTCCACAATACCCCCAATTGTTTCTTTCTGACTGCCTGCAATATATTCCCCTGGACGTGGGAATCTCTTGAACTTGACTTTAATATTCCTAGGAGTTTTCCTTTAGAGATCACTTTCAATAGGTGACTGGTGAATTATTTCAATTTATATTTTATTCTCTGGTTCTAGAATATTAGGGCAGTTTTCCTTGATAAATTCATGAAAGATGATATCTAGGTCCTTTTCTCTTCATGGCTTTCAGGTAGTCCAAAATTTTTAAATTCTTTCTCCTGAAACGTTTTTCAGGTCTGCGTTTTTTCCAATAAGACAGCGCACATAGTCTTCTTTTATTCCATTCTTTTAGTTCTGTCGTAAAATTTCTTGATTTCTCTTAAATTCATTAGCTTTGATTTCCTCCATTCTAATTTTTAAGGAATTATTTTCTTCACTGAGCTTTTGGCCTTCCTTTGTCATTTGGCCATTTCTGTTTTCATCAATATTTTTTCAGTCTCCTTTAGCAAATTGTTGATTTTTCATGTTTTTCTTGCATGCCTCATTTCTCTTCCATTACTTGATTTTCAAAATCCTTTTTGAGCTCCTCCATGCATTTTGACCAATTCATATTTTTCTTGGATGCTTTTCATGGAGGAACTTTGTCTTTGATGAATTCTTCTGGTTGTATGTCTTGACCTTCTTTCTCAACTAAGTAACATAGTCTGATTTTGTATGCTGTTTGCTCATCTTCCCAGCCAAATACTTGACTTTCTAACTCTTTGTCAAGGTAGAACTCTGCTTCCAGTGGTGGTGGTACTGGGGATGGTGGTGAGTGTACTGTCCCAGGGTTTAAGGGTTTTGTCTCAGTCACATGATCCCCCACCATCTTTGGTTCCAGAGCTCTGGAAACAGTAACTGCTGCCACTGTTGCCACTGCCACTGCCCTAGAGCTGGGGTCAAACTTAGCCTGACCGTATTTTTCTTTCACTCATACTCCATACTGGATGTCTACTTCTTATCTGCTTTTTGCCAATTGGTCCATATTCCCCTCATTCATACAAACAAAATCAAAGAAGTTAAAAAAAACCCCACAACTTTCATTTCATCTGACCATATCCTCAAACTACCAAGCTAATATCTTCCTCCTTATCATAACCAAATTTTCAGCCAAAGCTATCTTCACTTTTTTTTTCTATTTTCTCTTTCTCTCCTTTCTTAACTCCTTCCACCCAAGGCTCTTTCTGAACTCATCATACAACTAAAATTGCTCTGTTAGTTTACTGGTGATCTGTTAATTTTCTAGTCTGAAGGGTTTTTTTAATATATTTTCTTTTTTTAAACTTGGTGGCATTTTACACTGATAATCACCACCTCTGCTTCCTAGTCAAGTTTTTTTTTTCCTCTCTGGGAACATTATTCGTTAATAGTACTCCTGTCTCTAAGATCACTTATCAGTCTTCTTTGTTTGTTCAGTCTATGTCCCACCATCTATCTGTGTTTGTCTATCCTTTCTTCCATTTCTACAAGGGTTTGGTGATCTTGTCAGATCCAGGGGGTTCAAATATAATTTTCATACAGTTGACTCCTACGCTTACATGGTTTGCACCATCTTCTAACTGGGTTGGGGAACCTGCAGCCTTGAGGCCACATGTGGCCCTGTAGGTCCTCAAGTGAAACTTTTTCATGAAACAGGAATTTTAGATTAAGTCAATGGCCATATGTAGCCTTGGGGCCATAGTTTCCCCACCCTGTTCTATGCTGAATTCTAATCCACTTTACCGATTAGTCTTATTTTTTTTTCCTGGACTCCAATTTACTTTCTCTCTCAAATTCACTTTCCACGTATCTGCTAAATTGATATTCACAAAACATAGATCTAACTCTTGCATTTCCTTATTCAAGAAATCTTAGTGTATTCATCTTGCTTCTAGGATGAATACTAAAATTACTTTAACTATTTTCTATTTTTTAATTTATAAAATAAAACAAGCTTTTCTATAATAGCATAATAAAAAACGATTGCACAGTACACTGCAAATCAATTATACACAACTTGTTATTCTTTTAAATATATAATAGCCAATGAGATCTCTGTCATCAAAAACAACCTTCCAGCTGATAGTCATGCATGGTCAAAAGTCAATTCACCAAACCTCTCTGTATGCTGAATTGGCACTAGGAAGGGGATAACTCTACTTCTTCGACATAATTTACAGGAATATCCACAGTTCTAAGAATGTATTCCTCATGCATTGACCTCATTTTGCTTTGATACGCATCCCCTCACAAAAGGAAATTACTCAGTGTTTCTATAGAATAAATACACTCTCTGGATAGCTCAGTTCTGTAGGACTCATTATGCTGGTATAAGTATAGATCCCAATTGCTACTTCATATAGTGAAACCCTGCTCTGTTGATTCTCTTACTTCACATTTTCATTTGGAAGCAGCTCCTTCCCTCCTTCTATATTTCAAATTCTTTATCAGTCAGTGCCTTCATCTGGTGTGAGTCCTTTTTGTTTCCGTGGAAGCTACGTGGTAGCCTGAAGAAGGCAAAAGATTGTGAAAGACTCTCTTCAGGGAACCAATTCTGTTTCAGTGTCTATGTGACTACTATCTAGTTCCTTTTCCTTCTTTTGCCTCTTATTTACTTCCATCTGTCACCACT
>JAQQSW010003614.1:0-14650 GCA_028646575.1 Pseudocheirus occidentalis | reverse complement strand
AGATTTAGAAAGCTTTATGGAACTTGCCTTGGCCCAGCAAAAGAGGCTTGAAATCTAACCCTAAATTATGTCTATAATTCCATAATTGAGAATATAATTGTCTACATTTTCTATATGTGGGTTATAAAACTTAAATAATAAAAATGGAGGAGCCCCCTTTTGGGCCTCACCAGCATTCATTCATAAATAGTGGTGTTCAGCATTGAATGGTTTGGTCTTTTATGATCCTTGAATTATATGGTGTTTTCCAGAAAGCTTTTTTTTCTTGGACTTTACTCAGAACTCTAGGATGTGATCTTCATGTCTGAAAGAAAACCATTCTTTTACAAATGCAACTACGGAAGACTTGCCTACACTAGTAGAATTTGGAAAGCAAAACTTTAAAGACTACAATTTTGACTCTCCCATTTACCCCCATGCTTACATCAACTTGATAATGCAGAATCTTGCAAAATGTCTGTCATGAACATCATTAAGAACTAGACTCTAAGAATTTCTTATTATGTTAGTCTCCAACACTGGAAGTGGCTCACCTACCAGTAGATTTCATGAATAGGAGTATCAGTATTTAAAAAAGAAAAGAAAAATTGAGATCTTGGATTATATCATTATTGTTGTATCATTATTAAATATCAATAATTTTGTACATTGCTGATGTGGTGAAAAATGGAAGACAAAAGGCATTATCTGGATAATTCAAATATCTGGTGATGCACTTGGGAACACTTTTGTATGTCACCTTTCATAAATGTGGGGCTTGTTTGGTTATGATTGGAATGGTGCACAGCTGCTCTAAGGAAAGATATAATAAATCTCTAAAGCCATTTGGAGTTTTGCCTTGTGAATAAGGTGAATGATCAAAAAATTGTGTGTCACTTAAGTGATGCTTGGCCCTCTTGGGTGACTCACAACATTACACTGGCTACAATTTCACCCCCCTCCCAACATGTCCATTTTTAAAGGAGCACAATTATCTCAATTGTATAAATTTTGGTAGGTTTTTAAAATATATCACATTGTTGGTAGTCATACCTAGGATTTTATTTTTTTTTTAAATAAAGAAGAAAGGTTAGAAGGAGTAGGTGCTTTGAGAGACAGAGTTATTTCTTAACTCAGTTGAGGAAGTCAATTAAGATTATAAGAGAATATGAAGTGACAGTTAAGTAGGTATTAAAGCTTGATAATGATCTTATTCTCAAGACATTTTGTAGATAGATTGGGGTGGGGGAGGTACAATTTTTTTGTAAGATTTTTCCGCCTTTTAAAATGATGAACATTTACTTGCCAGAAATTGATCGAGTTGAATACATTTTAATAACTTATATAAATGGATCCTTAATAAGAACTAAGAAAATTCACTGTTTATTAGCATACACTGAGGAATTTGTCAGAGCACAAGATTCTCTTTAGAAAAGTATAACAATGAGTTATTAGAAGGCTTTTTAAATGTCTTGTCTATGGGACCAATCTAAAGTGTTATTATATGGCCAAGTTCTTTTCCCAAGAGCCTCTTTGGTAATCACAACACCATGGCACAGAGAAACTGTAGGTTTAAAAAGATTTAGAAAGAACCCAGCAGCCCAGTAATGTTTGAGGTACCATTATGAATAGTAATTCCAACTTTAATGCTATCCTATTTTTACTTTTTGTCTCAAGCTAATATCATATTACCAAGATTAACTTTTGTTATCAAAAAATTCAGTTGAAAGTACATGACTTGAAGGTTTCTGGTTAGATGGTAGAATAGGTCAGAAAATTCCTAGCTTTCAAGATTTTCTCCCCCAAAAGAGATGAAATAGCATCTCAGGGTGAACATAGAGAACAGAACTAGTGTCCTCATGGAACAATCTGAGAAGACCTGAAGAAAAATCCCAGGATAAGTTTTGGTTCCTGTGCAGAGTAAACACCTCCTGTCTGAGTGCTAGATCCACTTAAACAGTACGTGACAAACCTAGACGTTATCTAGGCTGGGAGGCTGCCTCAGTCCTGGCTAGGACTGATCAAGTTAAACTCTGTTGACAAGGAACACCAGACCCAGCTGTGCTGTGGAGACATAGCCAGGGGAAAGAAGGAGCCAGCATATGCCAGGAGACAGCAAAATCTGTGGGATGGGGGAACCACTGTCTATGGATGCTTATATGAGGCTAGAAGTTTTAGTTTTGTTTCCAGGCAAGAGGGGAACACTGAAGGAGGATTTGAGGCCAGTGGCAACATCTCCCATGGACCAGTACTAGGGATTACAAAAATTAAGCTGCTAATTTTTTTTAATGCACAGGCAAAGGAGAAAGAATCCAGCCATGGAGAGTTACTATAGGAATAGGGAAGACCAAAGTTAATCTTCAGAGGAAGATAATGAAACAAAGAAACTCTTCTACCCCAAAGAGAAATGTCAAATGGTCACATATCCTAAAATAACTCATAGAAAAATTTTTAAAAGAAATTTAAAGTCAAATGGGACCGATTGAGGAAAAAAAACAGAACAAAAGGAGGGTAGCTAGGCAGTACAGTGAATAGAGCACCAACCCTGGAATCAGTAGTACCTGAGTTCAAATCTGACCTCAGACACTTAACACTTACTAGCCATGTGACCTTGGGCAAGTCACTTAACCCCAAATGTCATGTCTTCCTCCTCAAAAAAGGGAAAAAAATTAAAAACTGAGAAAAATAAGAACAATCCAAGGAAAACAAGAAGATTATGAAAAGAAAATAAATCAATTGGAAAAGAAGATTCAGATTCTAATGGAAGCAAATACATCCTTGAATATCATAATTGGGCAAGGGAAAGCCAGTATAGTTATAAGAGATCAAGGAATAATAAAAACAAAATATAAAGAATGGAAAAACAGAAAAAAGAAGAAAAACAGATGATCTGGGTAAGAGCTCAAGAAGAAAATATAAGAATAATTTAATTATCTTAAAACAATGATAAAATAAAGAATCTTGATGTAATCATCTAAGAAATAATTAAAGAAAATTGTTCTGAAGCATTAGAACAAGATGAGAAAGTATAAATAGGAAAAAAAAAATCCACCAATTACCAACTGAAAGATGTCCTATGATGAAAAGCCATAGGAATAATATAGTCAAAATCTAAAGCCCCCAGCTCAAGGATAAAATATTACAAGCAACAAGAAAAAATCAACTGTGGCATTGCCACAATTAGAATCACACAAGACGTATCAGCAGTGACACTAAAAGACTACAGATCTTGGAACACTATATACCAAATAGCAAAAGAATTGGGGTTCCAGCTGAAAATATCATAATCAGCAAAAGTAAGCATGATCCTGAATGGGAAAAAATGAACATTTAATGTACTGTGAGTCTTTAAGGACTTTGCTTAAAAAAAGAAAAGAATCTGAACTCAATAGAAGATTTAATATACAAGATCCAAAAGAAACATAAGGTACATACCAAAGACTAATTATAATGGATAAGGACAGATTGTTTACCTTTTATGCATGTAAAATGTAAGTCTAATATTGTTATTAGTAATTGGGTAGTTTGTAAGAAAGATTGCAGTAGTCCTGAGTATAATATGACTTTAAAAAGTAAAACTATTTAATTAAAAAGAGTAATTATCTCATACAAATGTGGTTCTAGTGGGAACTGAAACAAATGAATTAGATGGAGAAGCAGGACTGGTAGTTCTGGGAACCTACATTCATTGGGAATGGGTTTAAGAGAGAACACTACATATATATCTAGAATAGTATAAAAGTCTTTTAAATTCAGAAAGAAATTATGTACTAAACAGATATGGAAGGAGGAGAGAATAAGAGAGGAATGTGTAGAGGGGGAGTGAGGAAATATGTTAAAGAGAGGATAAAGAAAGATATTTGGAGTAAGGGAAATGCAAGGACAAGGGAAAGATTCTTAGAGGGAGGGTGACATAAAAGGAGTGGAACACAGAAGTAAAGTAGAATTAGGAGGAATAGGAAATAGGAGATATGCATAAACATAAAAACAAAGATCAGGAGTAGAATGTGTTAGTGAAAATATATGTCTATACATGTGTATATATTTACATCTGTATGCATATATATATTTATACTTATATATAAATATATCCATGAACTACGCCCAAAGGGCTATAAATAAGTGCATATCCTTTGAAAGAGCAATACTGCTTCTAGGGTTATATCCCAAAGAGATCAGAGAAGTGGGAAGAGGACCTGCATGTACAAAAATATTTATAGCAGTTCTTTTTGTGGTAGCAAAAAAATGGAAAACAGGGGGATGCCCATCAATTGGGGAATGGCTGAACAAGTTGTGGTATATGAATGTGATGGAATACTATTGTGCTATAAGAAATGGGAAGCAGACAGACTTCATAATAATCTGGAGAGATATATAAACTGATGCTGAGTGAGAGGAGCAGAACGAGGAGAAATTTGTACACAATCACTGACACAATGTATGTGTGACAACTAACTTCAGTAGACTGAGCTTCTATTGCAAGGTTATGAAACAACTCCAAAAGACTCATGATTGAAGGAGATATCCACATCCAGAGAAGGAGACATGGAGCCTGAGTGCAGATTGAAACAAACTACTTGCTCTGTTTCTTTTCTTGTTTTGTTCTGTTTCTCTTTCCCACTGATCATTCCCAGTTGCAGTTGCAGACACTCATTACAACCTGACTAATGATTAATGGGAGTATATTTGTGAATCCTGTATCCACATGCATGCCTCCATGATGGGGAGGGAGAGGAAGAGAGAAAGAGTCTGGAGCTCAAGGGACTTTGGAACTGACTGAATGCTATGAACTAAAAGTAAATAAACCAATTATAAAAAGAAAAAATAAACAAACAAACAAACAAACAAACAAATAAATAAATAAATAAATAAATATATCCATGCTTAATTGTAGCCTTTTAGGACAGGTGGGATGGAGAAAAAAGAATGAAGTAAAAAGTGTATATCAGGAACAAAAGAAAACTTACAGGGAAGCAAAGGATAGATGGACAGCTTTCAACAATACACATAGTGTTTATCATATAGGCTTTCTTGAAATGGAAATTAATTTCCATATATTTTAAATCCTTTCTTACATTCTGTTGTGCACATGACATACTGTTTTTCTTTATTTTGTATTTATGTTTCAATATTTAAGTTTATAATGGTTTTTTCATTTCTTTTTTTAAGTTTTAGTAATTAAAAAAGGAAGGAAAAAAGATCTTTTCTCTTCCTTGATAATTTTGAATTAGCACCACTTCCCAGGTCCATATTCTTTGCTCCTTTCTTTTAATAACTAGTTCTCTTAGATTTAGGCAAGAAATATAATAAAAACCTACCAGATTTTGTTGAAAAATGTATGAGTTAATATAAATTAGTTGTTTTCTGTTATGATTCAAACAAACCACTCCATTAATTCTATTTATTTCTTTAATAATGTCCTAAATTCAAAATCATTTTTATTTTTGGTCTTTTTGTCCAAACGTATGTGTATGTGTATGTGTGTGTATGTGTGTTTGTGTGTGTGTGTGTGTGTGTGTGTAATTCTACTTCTGTCTCCTGTGAGAGGATATTATAGAAAAGGGAGTGGGTGAAGAGAGGAATATTTGAGCTGAATAAAAATATAAGGAAATTGGAAAAGTGCTTTAGGGGGTTTGGGATTTTTTTTAAGTATGTAAGAAATTGGATATTTGGAGAATTTGAAGATACTTGGAAGAAAATGAGAAAAGTTCAAGAGCAACCTTAAGACCAGGTTTTACCTCTGAGTTACGTAAAGAGGGCAAGGTGTCAAGGACTTTTCATTAATCAGAAGGGGAAAATTTGTGAAGGTAATCACAAAGAATTTGGAATTGTGAAACACAGGTATTGATTTCAGGAAAGTATGAATTCAGAAAGACTTGAAGATCAACTGAAAAATAAAGTAAGTTAAATGAAGAGAAGGGCTTAATCTCTTAAATGAATGAAAAAATACATAAAAGTAAAGGAAAGAACTCAAGGAAATGAGAATGAAAAGGTAGTTGGCAAGGTAAGAAAGAAAATATAAGTTAGGAAGTCTAAAGAAGTTATAAATTAGATTAGAGAACAAAACAAATGAATGAAACAAATGAGATGTTAAAAAGAAAGGGGAAAGGAAGTATGGTGGGGTTATGAAGTTGATATCCAAAGGAAAAGAAGTTAAATGTGGCTATTAAATACTAAAGAGGTGATATTTTTAAGATGAAAGAAAGCAACAAACATTAAATGCCAGGTCCAGTACAAAGCAGTTAAGCCAAGGGATCCAAACACAAGCAAAAAGAAAATCTTTTGTCTCCAAGAACTTAGGTTCCAATGAAGGAAAACAAAGCATAAAGAGTAGTTGCAATGGGAAGCCAGACACCCATTTATCCAACAGAAAAGCAGAAAAGTCCAAGTCAGGAAAATGAAAAGCAGAAAAAAAATTTGGCTGCCGTTGGCCACTCCCCAAAATGGAAGCCCTTAGTAAAGCTAAACCAATGGGAAAAGGGGGCTGACATGGAGAAAGAATGTTTGAAAATGAGCAGGGTACAGGAGCATAATGTAAGAAGATGGTTTAACAAAATGAGGAAACCCCAGTCAATAAGGGAATTTCCAGGGTGAGATGGCAACTGAAGCATGATGATAATAAGCTGAGTCCGGAAGTGTTTCTTAGGGGAGGCACATAAATACAAAAATGAAGCTAAAAATCTCAATCAGTATGGGGTGCAGGGAAATTTTGCACTATTTTTTTGCTCTGAATGTGTTATATTATATTTTTACCTCACAGAAAAGAGACCTATCTATAATTCAAACACAGGGTGATCTGTCTCCCCTATAACAGAAAAGGTGAATGTATCTGAAGAATGTATCTTCACACTCAAAATCATTACCAATAATTTGTTCTCTTAAGTAAAATAAAGAAAACTTAAGTATGGCTTAATTTGGGTCTGGAGTATAAAGTAGAAGATAGAAAATAGTATCCTTGTCAAGAGTTTGTAGAGTAAAAGAATATCACAAAAAGAAGGAGCACTAGGACAAGGATAACACTACACTTGGAACTAGGGGAAAAATAAGCAAAAACATTTGAGATGATTCCTAAAGAAGTAGGAGTTTTGATGCTTTAAGAAAATCCTCTTTAAAATGCTGTTATGGGAATCTGAAGATCTTCCCTGCCCCTAGACCCTTTGCTTAAGTGGTTTGAGTGGCTCTGAGAATCTTCCCTTATTTGAAAGAATACTCTGCCCCTTAATAGGTTGAATGTGGTCACATGGAGCCTGTGGCGGGAGGCTTGTTCTTCAGGAATGCCCACACCTTGTTACTTTGTAATTGGGCAGTGGATCAAGAGGGCTGTGACATTCTCTGACTCAGGAGAAGGCTATATATACGCCCTGATGTGAGGCTTTGCTTTGGGGTTCCCTTTGAGAAGAGTTGTGTTATTTGGTCAGATGAGACTCTGGGAAGCCGTTGAGCCCCTGGCTTTGAAAAGCCCAGATGTTGATGTTTCCTTCTCTGGTAACTTGAATATATATGGATGTGATGGTCAGAGGGTTGGAAGCCCGTCTGATGATCTGTTTCTTGGTCTGCTTGTAACTTGTGTTTGTATTCTCTGAAGTTCAGGGTGCTCACTTTTCCCCCTGAACTAGGTAAATGATAGGTGTTTGATTGATTAAAGTGAGGCTGCTAACCCATTTTGAGTTGCTTTCCTTTAGAAAAGCAGATCTAAGAACCTGTGCTAGCAGCCACCCTAGGTATGCTAGTGTGCTTGCTGATATAAATGCCAATGCAGAATACCCAGAAGCTATCAGGTAAGAGTGATCTTTACTGAGATTCAGATAAAGAAGAGTAGGTTTCAGCAATATGGTGGCATATTGGTACTGAGTCAGCTACTTGATCTAAAAAGAATACTAATAGGATACTATTGTCTTCTTGGCATATATCCAATATATACTAGAGAACCTTCTGAGAATTATGAAAATAGATGATTTCTCCCACTTCTACTAATTTACATGGGTAGACATGATCATGACAGAAGGGACCTAGAAAGTATTCCCAAATCTTACGAAGGTAAGGGCAAAAATTGAAAATCATAAAGACATAAGTTGTGTTTTTTCTTTGCTGCCGATTGAAGGTAAGGGATTCAGAAAAGAGAATGGCATAAAGGAGTATATAGAAAGATAAGAGAGTAAGCATTTATATGATGCTGTAATGCCACACACAAGCAGACTCCCAAAAGAATATTACTGTGAACAGGTTTTAAGGTTCGGATTACACAGTAATAGTGAACACTGTTTATTCCATTACAAATCAAGGTTCAGTACAATATTCACAATATATCAATCTTAGAATATTTGAAACATTACATCTTATCACAGAAAGTCACAATATAGTGTTAAAACAACATAACATTAGAATGGCCACACAGTTTTCACTACAGTGGCCACAATATTTAGAACAAAGAACAAAAGAATAATCATTTGGTTTCCCTAAGGGGGAAACCCTGCTTATGTAACCATTTGGTCAATTCACAGTACAATAATCAAACTTCCACTCATGGGGCAACTTAATCAGTCACTCATCTAGAAGTCAGTTACTAAGCTAGATTCCCAATTACTAAATATCATTAATCACTAGTAAAGTCATTAGAAAACCACACAAACCATCCACCCCTTGGTGTCCAGCAAACCCCAGTTTCGTCCACGGGGAGGCCTTTTCTTCATCTTGACTCTGGGTGGTCTCTCTGATTCCCTGGATTGCCTTTCATGATCCTAGCTCACTCCTGAATCCACCAAAAAGTCACCTGGATTCAGAAGCAGACAGCTGCCATCTATTTTCATAATTCTCAGAAGGTTCTCTAGTATATATTGGATATATGCCAAGAAGACAATAGTATCCTCTTAGTATTCTTTTTAGATCAAGTAGCTGACTCAGTACCAATATGCCACCATATTCTCATCTAGCCCTTACAGGTAGACAGCTTGCAGGACCTTGTCCAGTCCTCAGGGAAGTTGTTGGCACACACTGAAGTTCACAGGGTTCAACAAATCTCAAACCCTTCACTACTTCTCTTGCCTGGAACTCAAGAATCAGCCAGGTCACAAACAAACAAAGTCTTATTCTGGTTATGCTTCTTCAGTCTTCCAGCAATTTAGCTGGCCCTAGGACCCAGAAGGAATAGCGGTCTTCTGGGTGGCCTTCACCAGATTCCGGTCTTAGGAAAACTCCATCTCAGGTCTCAGTCAGCTTCCAGATGCTGGGGGAGAAACTCTCTCTCTCCCTCTCCCTCCCTCTCCCTCCCTCCCTCACTCCTCTCTCTTTCTCTCCTTCTCTCTCTCTCTCTTTCTCTCTCTCTCTCTCTCTCTCTCTCTCTCTCTCTCTCTCTCTCTCTCTCCTCCCCCTCCCTCTCCCTCTTCCTCTTCCTCTCCCTCTCTGTCTACCCCCCTCCCTCTCAAGAAAACTCCAACTCACTTCTTTGGCTCCCAGATGCTGAGATAATCCTGCTTCCGACCAAAAGGAAAATTCCAATTCTGTCTGTCTGTCTCTGAAATTCTCGCTTATATACACACACTGGCCTCCTGTCTCAGCCAGTACCCTTCTTCCAGTCAACAGGGGAGTTCATGCCCTCTCAACAGTGGGACAGGGCTCACACTTTCCATACTTTGCCCTAAGTTACTAAGTGCTAAGTATCTGCTAAACTGATTGCTATTACAGATGCCTACTATGTGCAAAGTATGGTGCTCATTGCTTTACAAATATTATCTCATTTCATTTGGGAGGTAAATAGCAATTAAAAAGTTGGTGCTGGGTGACTAGATGGAGCAATGAATAGGGCACTGGCCCAGGAATCCAGAAAACCTGAGTTCGAATCTGGCCTCAGACACTTAACACTTACTAGCCATGTGACCTTTAGCAAGTCATTTAACCCCAATTACCCTGCCTTCCACCCTCCAAAAAAGGCGAAAAAAAAAGAAACAACAAAAATATGGTATCTGGGGATGTTATTTGTATTTCAGGTAAAGAGTAAAATGCTGTATTTTACTATTCACCAATATGAACCCTCCGTTTCAATCAAGAACAACAACAAATATCCCCACTGGCACCACCTCTGGACATTAATCCATACGGTTGTTCTTGCTCGAAATATCCTACCAAACTTCTTCACATTCTGACCTTTCTTTTAAGGCCTAGTTCAGAGGTGGGGAACCTATGGCCCTCTAAGTCCTCAGCCTTTTGACTGAATCCAAACTTCATAGAATAAATCCCTCAAACTTGACAGAATAAATCCCCTTAATAAAAGGATTTGTTCTCTGAAGTCAGGATTCAGTCAAAGGGCCACACTTGAGGAACTAGAAGGCCACATATGACCTGGAGACAGCAGATTCCTCACGCCTAGGTCAGTTCATGTGTCACTATCCCCATCTTTTCTTTGTCTGATTACCTATTAAACCTACTGTTTGTAAAACCCAGTTTACACTTGGGCATACACTAGCTTATTGTACTCTACAATTTGTGTGTGTGTGTGTGTGTGTGTGTGTGTGTGCATGCTTACATGCACCCATTCACCTTTTCTCCCAAAATGGTCATAAATATTGGGAGAACAGGTACCATACTTACAGCTATAACTAGGATGGGGGCAAACAGAGCCAGAAATTTAGTTGGCGATAACTATGCTTGCTGCCCATTAACAGCGGAAAACAAGTGAGCTTAACAACCAATTCTAAAGAATCATTATTTAAATTAAAAAACTACCCATTGGATGCTTTTTCCCCCAATCTCACAGTGTGTACACTCCATATGACCCTTCCTAGCCATCCCTGCCTTTCCTTACCCTCCTCAAATTTTGTAGTTAAAACTTTATCTTATTCTTTTCAGAGGCTTTTCATGTAGGAGCTTTGATTTTATTTTCTTCTTCTGGTTGAGTTTGGATCTTTGTCACCAAAGTAAGTTTCTAGAGTCTGACTTTTATTTTGCACTGTTCGCTCATCTTCCAATCAAATACTTGGCTTTCTAACTCTTTGTCAAGGTAGGACTCCACCTACATTGGGGATAGGTGTAGGTATATTCTCTCAGGCTTCAAGGGCTTTTTATCAGCTGCTTTATCCCCCAAGCTCTGCAGGCCCAGAACTCTGGAAGCATCCTCTGCTGCTGGCACCTACACTGCCCCAGGTCTGGGGTCAGACAATGTTCCTCTTTCACCCAGGTCCCACAGAGTGCTCCCAGTGACCTTCTTGCTACCCTTGGCATTTGTGGGTTGAGAAGTCTGCTTGAGAAGGCTAGGTTGAGAAGAACCACCACAGCTGCCATCAATTAAGTTCTCTGAAGCCTGCTCCAGGCCTGTATGCACCAGCATGGCTCATGCTATACTGTCTTCCACTCATAGTCTGGTGCAATATACCTTTCCTGTCAACCTTCCAGGCTGTCCTGGGCTAGAGATGTGTTTCAATCTGTCATTTTTTCGATTCTGCAGCTCTAGAACTTGTTTATAATCATTTTTACAGTTATTTGGAGGGGTTTGAGGGGGAGCTCAAGCAAGGACCTGCTTTTACTCCACCATCTCCACCTCCCCACACACACCTTATTCTTCTTACATACAACACAGAATATTTATTAAAGTGCCAAATGTAGATTAGCTAGTTAATACCTGTTGAATAATTTCTATCAGCTTCCGAATATTTTGCAAACCTCACTTGTTCCTTAGTAACAGATTGTTTATGCTTTAAAGTCTTGGTTTGCATTGCTATTTGTCAGTCTGAATGAAAACCCATAATGTTTGTTCTGGTTTTCTTGGCCTTTGTCTCAGTGAGGCTTAATCTAAATGAATTTCACTTGAAATCATTCTGTTTGTTGTCTAGTTCCTATTATTCTAAAATAACCTGAATCCTTGAGAAGGTCATATTGCTTTCTTTTTGCCTTTTTTCTGTGGACTTAAAGGCCTTATATAAGCTGCACTAATTAGAAAAGCCTCAGAGGTGCAGTGCTACAAAGAAAAGGAACTATGAGAAAGTAATGATTTGGAGGGGGATTAAAAAAAGATTATAGTCATCATCATCACCAATACTTTCATTTTCCAAGATGGTTGGATTTTCTCAAAATCAGATACTGCACTGCTATGATTTTAGTGAATATGGGAAATAAGCTTGTTTATTTGCAGAGTTCATAAGCATGTGTGGACTTATTTCCCTACATTGTTCCTTATAGTTCTGACATTGCTAGTACCTTTACTCGGTTCACTCACTAAGTAAGTGAAATAGTAGTAAAGTTATGTCATTTTCCCCCTAAAGGGTAAAAAGGGGAAGGACCCAAATCAGAAACTACAGAGCTATTCTGGGACCATAAATGCCGCAGTGGGCCTCCTCCAGTAATAGTAATGGCTTTAATATTTAATAATAGAAATTCCTATAATAGTAGTCCTTGATGTTTATACAGTGTTAAATAATACTCAGACATACACACCCTATGAAATCCCATCTGAGCAACTCTCTAAGGTGTCATGTTTAATTCTAGGTATTATTCCCATTTTACAAATGAGGATATTGAGACTCACAGAGTTAGTGAGTATCAAAATCAGAAACAGGATAAGAACTCAGATATTCATGAGCAAAACCAGGAAAACATTTTAGAGAGTAACAGCAACAGTCGTATCAGCAAAATTGTGTGAGGATCAACTAGGAATGACACAGCTCTTCTTAGCTATAGACAATAATCCAAGACAAGTACAAAGGACTCAGGAAGGAAAATGCAATCCATAGCCATATAAAGAACTGATGGGCTCAGATGCCAGATTGAAGCATTTTTAATTTACTTTATTCTTCCTGGTGGTTTTATTGCCTGTTGTTCTGTTTTTTCCATAATTGTAACAAATATGGAGATAGACTCTCCATGATAGCACATGTATAAACTATATCAAACTGCCTACTATTTTCAGAAGAGGGGAGGGCAGTAGAAAAAAATTTGGAATTCAAAATCTTGAAAAAATAAATACTAAACGTTTTTCTTAATAAGTATTTGGGGGGGAAATGAATACTATTTAAAGAAGAAAAAGAAAAAAAAATCTGGTTGCTCAAAAACCAAACAAACTCAGATCTTCCCCACTCCAAGTTCAAAACTTTATCTATTCCATGCCCTCGCAGAGAGGTTGAATCCTATAGACAAGAAAAAGTCCTTTTGGAGCTATTTCTTCTTATTGTTTGAGAGAAGCCTTGTTGGGATAACTGGAAGGCAATTGAATAAAACAAGATGAACTTATTTGTACCCTCCTCCACTGATATTTCAGCAAAGGAGACAGAAAAACATGTCACTTAACTTTACACTTGTAGCACCAGCTGCCAGAGAGGATAAAGCTGGCAGGCAGATCTCTTTAGCTTAGGAGTTTTGAGCTAACGTGACCTAAGATATTGAATATCTGCACAAAGTCTGACACCAATACTATGTCTCCCCAAGAGCAGGTGTCCCCAGGCTGCTACCAGGGCTGAACTGGCTCAGATCAGAAATTGAGCAGACTCCTGTGACCATAAATGGCCATTTCCATTGTCATTGCCTGAGAAGATATGAAGACATATTCTTAAAATAATAATAATAAAAGGGGATCAGGGAGGTAAAAAAATGATTGGAAGAGAGGGGAGGGAGGGAAGGAAGGAGAGAAATAGAGAGATGCAGAGAGAGAGAGAGAGAGAGACAGAGAGAGAGAGAGAGAGAGAGAGAGAGAGAGAGAGAGAGAGAGAGAGAGAGAGAATGAGAATTATTTAAGTTCTTACTATATGCCAGACAGAAACTGTCCTAAGTAGTGGAGATACAAAAACAGGACTATTTTCAAGGAGAATGGAATCTAATGGGGGAAGACAAAAAAAAAACATAAAGGGGAAATTGGAAAGAAGAAGGGGAGGAGGATGGCATCTACACAGGAAGGATCCGGACTGTCAATGTGGAGATGGAATAGATTAATGTGATTGTGGAGCAAGTGAAAGAGTAAGTCAGAAGTTAGGAAGACTGATCTCTGGTGTGCTCTACAGAGATTAGGTCCCCTAATGGAGAAGAAGTTAGAAATCTTTTTGGAGGGTAAAAAGAAAGCCATATTCATGTCATCAAACAGTTAAGAGGCCAAAGAAGCATCTAGAGAGTAGATAGGCTCAATATTTATTAATTTATGTCCAAATCTAACTGCATCACTTTACCATTCCCATTCCAACCTGCCTTCCTCTTTATTTAACTTACTACTTTCTACTGCTGCAATACTCTATTTATGCAACATTATATCACTACTATATACCACTACCTTCCCAAACATGTAGGTTCAAATCCTTGTAGTCAACTTTGCCTCTTGCTTTTACCTCATTTACTACTCCAGTCAATCGCCCATCAGTTGTCAAAACTGATATGTATGGTTCTACCTGATCAATATCTTTCATGTTTGTTGTTGTTTAGCCATTCAGCCATATCTGACTATACATGACCCTATGGACAAAGTCGATGAGGTTTTCTTGGCAAAGATACTGGATTGGCTTGCCATTTCTTTCTCCAATGTGGTCATGGTTTAAGAATGAGAAATTGAGGCAAATAGATATTAAGTGACTTGCTTAAGGTCACACCCCTAGTAAATGTTTGAGGCTGATTTTGAACTCAGATCTTTCTCTCTCCAGGCCTGTTGCTCTATCCACTGCACCACCTAGTTTCCCTCTTTCATATTTACATGCTCCTTTTTCAC